>JAABKJ010017545.1:4903422-4975243 GCA_011634705.1 Andricus grossulariae
ATTCAAATCCTTGGTTAAAAGATGAAATGTTTTCTTGAAAGTTAATTTTTTTGGTTGACGATTCATCATTTTAGTTCTTTTTTTTTTTGTTAAAAATAATTTTTTAACTGAAAATTTAACTATTTAAAAATTTTTGGCTTTAAAATTCAACTATTTGGCACAAAATTAAACTGTTTTATAGATAATTAGTTTTTCTTTGTCGGGAATCTATTTTTTGAACTGAAAATGTAATTATTCAATTTTTGATTTGAACTTGATATTTTTAATTGAAAATTGATTATTTCTAGTTGAAAATTCAACAAGTTGGTAGAAAATTGATGTATTTTTTTGAGAATTCAACTTTTTTCGTAGAAGATTATTATTCTTGGTTGAAAATTAATCTGTTTTGGTTTAAAATTCTATTTTTCTGTTAAAAATTAATCTATTTTGGCTTAAAATTTGTAATCCTTGATTTATTTTTTCTAATTAAAGATTCAAATCTTTTGTTAGGAAGTAACTTTTTTGTTGCAAATTCATATTCTCGGGTAAAAAATGTATCTGTTTTGTAGAAAATTCATCTCTTTGGCTTGAAAATTCAATAATTGGGTGAACAGTTTTGGTAAATAATTGTCATTTGCAACTGTTTATTTTTTTATCTGAGAGATTTCAAACCAAAAAGAATTACCTTGTTTATATAAAAAAAACTTTTTTAATATCCAAAATACAATACAACAAAACGATATGCAGTGTATTTGTACGCGTCTTCAAGACGCATCGATCGGCCTATTGTTAAAGCTTTTATGACCTACCAGCAAGTATTTATGAAGTTTCAAAAAAAGTGTTTATTCCGTTTATATGAGAAAAACTTGTTTGATATTCAAAATAGAACAAAACTATAAATAGTGTATTGTATTTGTTTGCGTCTCCGAGATGCATCGATTGACCTATTGTTAAATCTTTTATGATCCACCAACAAAGTTTAAAAAAAATTGGTATCTTCTCTTTATATGAGAAACCATGACCTGTTATGATCTAGCAATACCGATTTATAAATTTAAAAAATGTATTATCTATCTTCTTGATATGAGGAAAACTTTTTTAATATTGTAAATACAGCAGCAATTTATGTGATATATTTGTGCGCGTCTTCGAGACGCACCGATTGCCAAATTGATGAATCTTTCATGACCTACCATAACCTACCAATATCGTTTTTAAATTTTGACCACCAAATTATTTGCCTTGTTTACAAGAGGATCTTTTTTTTATTTTGGGAATATAACAGTACTGTATTTGATTTAATTGTTCGCGTCTTCGAGACGCGAAAATGAAACAATAAATGATTGTTACAGAATGATAGGCAACTCTAGTGCCTTCCTCAGAACACAACTGATTTGCCATCTTGAAATAATTCATTTCTATAACTGTTTTATAGTCTTTAACTGTATCAGCTTCTATATTGAGTAAATAATTGTTAATATCACCACAAATTAAACTTTTTTCTACAAATACTTCCATAAAATAATTTAAACCTTTTAGAAACTCGCTCTGTGAACTTGATGGTTGTCTGCATACAGCACCTATCATTATATTATATTCTTGTTTCTTAAGTGGAACAACATTACATCCGTTTTTATCTTCCAAATGATTCTGATTAGTTTCCTCAAAATGCAAACCATTTTTCATGTAGACAGCTACTCCGCCTGCCCTAGATTCTCTACATTTATGTATGGAAGTGCATCCCTTACTATTATAAAACTTAATCTCACTTTGGTAAAACCATGTTACAGTAAGGATCAATATACCAATTTTATTACATTTACTGTCTATCAGTATTTTTAGTGGGTTTAATCATGTAACACTTGTCTATTTCTTCTTCTGCAAGATAACCCATGCCTTTCATAATTTTTGTTACTGTTCTATGTGGTTCTTCATCTTGTTTCGGAATTCCTGTTGAAATTAGATTTCTGGATCTTTCTTCTTGATCTTTTTCCTTATTTTTAGATTTTAAATATTCCAGATCATTGACCATACTTGTATTCTCTTCCTCTAACTTTGTCATCCGTTATTCAACTTCTTCGTTGCTTTTTTTCTATTCTTCAAAGAATCTGAATCAAGTTAATGTTTGGTTTTTTCGCACATCCTGAATGATATGTTGCTGGGCAGTAGGCACACGTGACCGATTTTCTTTTAATTTGATTTCGACATACCCGACATATCTCCAGCGTTTTTTCACTAGATTCAAGATCCTCAGGTGCTGAGCTACTCCGTTGCCTATTTATTTTTACATTTAAACTCATAAGTAGAGCATACACATTTGACATTCCTAATTCAGTTTATATGTAGAGATTCGGAAGAACTATATGCACATATTTATCACTGTAACATGAAAAATGCACCAAATTTACACCATGTAGGTTCTCCCCTTTCTTGGATTGCGTATACCACACCAGGCGGAAATATTATATATAGTTTATATGTGTGAAGTATTATATATAATATTCATTTTTTATATACATTTTTTGTATAAAACGAATGAATATTATATATAATACTTCACACTATATATAAACTATATATAATATTTCCGCCTGGGACCCTGTGATACATATATACAGTTATCCACAGCAAAACACCCTTTGACTGTTTTTCGAGTATTTTTCAACAAAACAAAACTCTCACTGTAATGTTTCAAGAGAAAAACATTAGTTGTTAACTCTATTTCTAAATCGCACTCTTCAAATAAATGTCATTTTACCCCTTTTAGAATCACTCTTGCCACTTTTTCGAATTACGTATATTCCACTGTGATATACATATAACCAGTTATCCACAATAAACAATTTTCCCCTCTACAGTACAGTAACAATAAGCCAAAAATTCCCACAACTGAAAATTCACACAAAAAAATAATCCTCAGTCATAAATTATAAATCTGATTCTAAAAAGTCGTGAATGCACAGTGCACAGTTGCACACTAAGGATAAGGAATTAAATAACAAAAAGTCACACCTAAGGCATTAAGCTATCTCCCCTAAAACGCGGGCCTCGAGTCAATCGGAGCCTGTAGAGGATTATTATTAAATTCAGAATGTAAATCGCGCCTCGGTTCAGGCCAGGGCAGGGCAGGGGAGAGTTTGGCAAGTGGGTGCTAATACGCGCTCGATCCATTAATCATAACCCCGGGGAAGGAAGGCGAATGCCACACAGATTGGGGGTGGATTCTCCCGGGTCGGCGCCTATGTAGCCAAAACTGAAACAGGTTAGTGTTCAACACTCCCCGTTGCTCGTTCAGGGGATTCTGCCTGCATTGTTTCGGGGCGCGGGGTTACCCTAAATATTAACAACGAGCGAACAGGGGTCAGTGCAACCCCTCGACCGGATAGTCCTCGACCGTCTCCCTCTTTTGCAGTAACGAGTCCTCGCATACTTGTATCCTGGTACCCACTTGGTACCCTACACATATACAGTGCTATATTTACACCAGAGGTCAAAAAGGCCGAGCAGGGTTGCTACTAAACTTAATTTTCAAAATTCCCTGATTTTTCCCTTACTAATTTTTCATTTTTCTGCCTACTAATATTTAAAGACAAAAATTCTAATCTTGTAACATTTCTGACGTAGAATCTTTTATGAATGAAATAAAAAAATTGAAGCAGGAAAAGCTAAACGGTGCTAAGTCCATTTTTTGACGAAATTGAGTTTTCTTCCAAAGTCATACTTTCTCCCTTTTTTACACCTATTTCAGTAAAAAAAAATTAGGTTTCGAAATTGTTTACCCTCATTTTAAGTATTTACCCTTTAAATATGGAGATGATTTCCTTTTTGCACCAACATGGACGTAAGGTCTCACAAACAGCTGTATTATTATTATTTATTATTATATTATTATTATTATTATTATTGTCTTGTAAGGCTGGTCAATTTAAGTCCCGTAGGACTGAGGTTAAAACTTATTGTACTATGTGTTTTTTATTTTAAAGCCCCGGTGAAACAGAGGTCTGTACACGGGTCACCCTCGCTGCTTAATTATATTTCAACATATACCGCCAGAAGTTTTTGTTATCTAACTTAGGGGCCGTCCATAAACTACATTCCCAATGTTGAGCTATTTTTTACCCTCCCCCGGTGCCCCCTCGTCGACGACCATAGTTTTTTTACACCCCCCACCCAAAAAGTAACGTAGTCCAAAATTCTCTTAAAATAGGAGAAATAGGGTGATTTTCAACAAGATAGTTCAATTTTCAGCCAAAAAAGATTTGTTACCAAAAAATACCAATTTTCTACATCAAAATGTTAATTGTTAATTGAACAGTTTAGTTAACAACCAAATTGTTAAACTTTCAAACAAAAGAGACGAATTTAAAAAAAATATTTAAACTGTTAACCAAAAAAGATGACTATCAAAATAGTTGAATTTTCAACCCACAAAGTTGCATTTTCAACCAAATATTGGCATTTTAAACAAGAAGGATTAAAATTCTACCAAAAAAAGTTGAATTTCCAAGCCAAAAGACGAATTTTCAACAAGTTGAATTAAACACACAACAAATGAATTTTTAAAAAATTAGTTGAATCCTCAATCAAGTAGATGAATTTTGAACCAAAAAAGATCAATTTCATTTTCAACTACAAAAAAGGTTTTTTTGAACCTTAAATGGAATCGTCAAGTTTACAATTTGAAAAATTGATTTTCCTGAAAAAAAAGTACTTTGAACCAGTTGGCTTTAACCAAAAAGGACAAATATTTAACCAAATAGTTGAATCCTCATCCAAAAAGATGAATTTTTAACCAAGTAATTCAATTTCTAAACAAAAAGATGAATTTTCCACCAAGAAGATTAATATTTTACAAAATAAGACGAATTTTCAACAAAATCTTTTCAAAATAGTTGAATTTTCATCCTGAAAATATGATTGTCAACAAAAGATACCAATTTTCAATAACAAAAGGTGAATCGTTAATTAAACAATTGCATTAACAAGCAAATTATTGAACTTTTGAACAAAAGAGACGAATTTAAAAAAAAATAGTTGAATTTTCAACCAAAAAAGATGACTATCCAAACAGTTGAATATTTAACTCACAAAGTTGCATTTTCAACAAAGCGTAGGAATTTCAAACAAAAAAGATTAAAGTTCTACCAAAAAAAGTTGAATTTCCAAGCCAAAAGACGAATTTTTTAGAAGGCAGTTGAATTTTCAGGAAAAAAGTCAATTTTAAACGAAGAAAGATGACTTTTCTACCATAAAAGATTATTTTTTTACCAATAGAAGAATTTTGAACAAGTTGAATTAAACACATGAACTGATGAATTTAAAAAAAATTAGTTGAACCCTTAATCGAATGGATGAATTTTGAACCAAAAAAGATAAATTTCATTTTCAACTGCAAGAAAATTTTTTTTAGGCCTAAAATGGAATCGTCAAATTTTCAATTTGAAAAAGTAATTTCCTTTAAAAAAAAGTACTTGACTTTTACCAAAAAGTTGAATATTTAACCAAATAGTTGAATTCAAAACCAAAAAGATGAATTATTCACCAAGTAATTCAATTTCTTAACAAAACGATGAATTTTTCGCCAAGAAGATTAATATTTTACCAAAAAAGACGAATTTTCAACAAAATATCTTCAAAGCAGTGGGATTTTCAACCTGAAATTAATTTTTTGACAAAACAGATAAATTTTTAACTAAAATAATGAATCTTCGACCAAAAAAATGCATCTTTGAAAATTTAGTATAACTTTAATCCAAGTGGTTTATTTTTCAACAAAAAAAGATGAATCCTTAACGAAATATGTAATAGTTGATATTTCCACCATGAACGATTTTAATTTGAAATAAAAAACAGTACAATTCAACCAAAAAAGACAAATTTTCAGTAAAATAATTGAATCCTCATACGAAACAGACTATTTTGAAAGCAAACAGTTGCATTCTTTAAAAAAAAATGAATTTTTAAGCAAGAAGATTGATTTTCTTCCAAAAAAGACAAATTTTCAACAAAATATATGGAGTTTAAACCGAATAGTGGAATTTTCAGCTAGAAAAAATCCATTTTCAATAAAAAATATCCATTGTTAACCAAAAATGAATTAGTTACATTTTTACTTAGAAAAATCGATTCTAAAAAAAGAACACTTTTTAACAAAATAGTTAAATTTCCATCGAAAGAGATGAATCCTCAACTAAAGTGTTGAATCTTCACCAAAAAATTAATTTTCGACCAAACAAGACATATTATCAACAAAATATATGGGTTTTCAACCAAATAGTGGAATTTTCAGCTAGAAAAAATCCATTTTCAATAAAAAATATCTATTGTTAACCAAAAATGAAATAGTTACATTTTTATTAAGAAAAATTAATTCTAAAAAAAAAACAATTTTCAACAAAATAGTTAAATTCCCATCAAAAGAGATAAATCCTCAACTAAAATGATGAATTTTCGCAAAACAATTAATTTTCAATACAAAAGTTTCACATGTGACCCAAAAGTTCATTTTTCAACCAAGAAGATAAATTTTCTAGAAATAGAGTAGCAACCAAAGAGATGAATCTTCGACTAAAAAAATTAAATTTTTAACAAATTAGTTCAACCAACTATTTAAATTTTTGATAAAAAAAAGTCTAATTTTTAACAAAATACGTGCATTGTCAACAAAATAATTAAATTTAAAAAAATAATTTAAGTGAGTGGGTCACGTGACCGGCTTCCTACCTTACCGACACTTTTTTTATTTGTAAACTCATTTTCACACGAATAGCCACATCGATCTGAAAACTTAGGATAATAAATGGGAAGCACTAATTAAAAAATTAAAAAATTAAAAATAAATAAAAACGCGGCTCTGGACCTAAATTTTTATAATTATGAAAAAAGCAAAAAAAAATTATAAAAAAGCAAACTTTTTTAATAATTATAAAAATGTAGGACCAGAGCCACGTTTCTTAGTGCTTCTTCTTTATTATGCCAAATTTTCAACTCGATGTGGCTATTCGTGTGAAAATGAGTTTACAAATAGAAAAGTGTCGGTAAGGTAGAAAGCCGGTCACGTGACCCACTCGGCACATGGCCTTAAGGAAAAAAATCTAGTCCAGTTTGTGGTTCACATTTAGCTCGCGTGTAATGATAATTATTATCCAATAGAGAAACTGGATTGTGGTCATACCTCGTTACCTTAACAGTCTACTAGACATTTTTTTCAATTCTTTTTGCAAATTGCTATTAGATTACTTTTGATTAAAAAGCGAATTCTATACACAAATATGCTAAATAACTAATAAAGATATAAATATTTTTTTAATTAATTGATATTATATAATCAAGTTGATTGAATGGCACCTCGAAAGACACGTACGTAGAAGCAGTTCCAGGAAAATAAAATGAAATTGAATTTTCCACAAGAAATTTCATTTTCAGCCGAGAGATGAATTTTCGACCATAAAAGATGACTTTACAAAAATAATTGAATTTTCGAGAGAATAATTGAATTTTCAATAAAATAGTTGAATTTTTTACCAAATAGCTGAATTTTCCATCTACGAAGATGAATTTAAGAGCATCAGAGTAAGAGACCCGGGTTCGAATCCCAACGGAGCTTGAGAACAATTTTTTCACAATTTAGAAATAAAGGATTATCTAATACATTTTATCTTGTCAAAACCATGACATAAAAAAATATTTATATGATTATGATTTTTCACGTACTGTTGATTTTTCAACTAAAAAAGATGATTTTTTAAACAAAATAGTTGAAATTTAAACTAAAAAAGATTAATTTTCAACAAAAAATGGAATAGTTAAATTGTCAGTTTAAACATATAATTTTCAACCAAAAATGACGTGAATTTTCAACAACAACAAAATAGTCAAATTTTCAAGAAAATACATGATTTTTCAAGTAAACTATTGATTTTTTAACTAAAAAATACAAGTTTATAACCAAAAATGGAATCGTTAAACTTTTAGTTAAAAGCATTAATTTTCATCAAACAAAAAAAAATGAATGATCGAACAGTTGTATTCAACGGAAAAAGACGAATTTTCAACTATTAAAGGAAAAATTTTTGATCAAAAATGGAATAGCTACATTTTCAGATAAAAAAATTAAATTTTCAACCAGACAAATAATGAATTACTACGAAAAAGTTCTTTTTCAAACAAATAATTTAATTATCCACCAAATTGTTGAGTTTTCAATTAACAAAAAATTCTACGAAACAGTTGTTAATATTTCAACAAAAAAAGATTTTGATTTTACATTAAAAACAGTTGAATTTAACAAAAAAGACGAATTTTTAACAAAATATATGAATTTTCGAATATAATAGCTCAATTTTAAATTTTTAATAAGAACATTAAGTTGTTAACAAAAAGAAAAAAAAGAAACATAAATTCGAAAAAAGTTTAATTTCAGGACGACTAAAAAATCCCGAAAAATAAAATTCCCGACACTTTAAAATTTTCGAAAATTCTCAATATTATAAAATTGCCGAATTATAAAATATCCAAACTAGAAAATTCTCGAATTTAAACAGTTCAAAAAATTGTTTTTTATTGAATATTATTTATTCATTAAAAATAATATAATCAAATATTTTTCTTAACAAAAAAAAATTCATGCTTCAAGATTTTTAAATTATTGTTTGAATTTGAAATAACAATAGTTGAAAAAATATATTTCTGAATGAAAATTTTTGTTTGATAATATGCATTTGATAAAAATATGTGATTGTTGTATTTTTAATAAATAAATAATATTGATTAAAAAACAATTTCTTTAATTGCTATTTTCTGTCGGGAATGTTCAAATTTGGGAATTATCTATTTTGGGAATTTTATACCGTCGAGAATTTTATTTTTCGGGATTTTTCGTTTGTCCCAGAATATTTTCTCTTTTAAGTTTTTTTATATGCTAAATAGTTCAGTTTAAAATTAGTAAAATTAAAAATAGTTAAGTTAATTATAATAAACAATTGTAAAAAAGGGGAAATTGAAAAAATGGGAAAAGCAGAAGAATATGGGAAAGACTGTACACCCTGACTTTATGAATGGGTCCTTAATATTTTTGGAAGGAAATTTTTTGAAAACCATCAACTTGAAAAAATCAGATTGTTTAACAACATTGCAAAAGGCGATTTAAAAAGAAGCACGTTTTGAAGAAATCAGTTTTAAAGGACATCTACTTTTAAAACCTAATTTTTTTGAACATACTTCTTTTTATAACTTCTTGTGCAATTTTGTTACACAATTTGATTTTATTAGGTTTGCCTATTTGAACAAAATTTCTTCCAAAAATTAAATAAGCGGAGATATTAAGCCTTTCTAATTACCAATGTTTTTAACCAGACAGTTGCATTTTTAATTAATTATTATATTAAATTTTAATCAATTAAGTTAATTATGTATTATTAATTATTATTATTAATATATTAATTTTAATAATATTATTAATTGATTAGCATTAACCTTGCTGTCGTTCTGTAGAGTTCGGTTCTTTGTACTGTTCTGAAAAGTTCGGTTCTTGGTCAAAATTCGAAAAAAAAGGTCCTTAATAATTTCATAAAAACAGTGTGTGGTAGTGGGGCCACCCGGCAGAAGTGAAACTGGATGGATTAACTTTGAAATTTTTCGTGAGGAATCATCATGAGTTTTGAGGAGATCGCATGGTAAAAGAGTGCAGAGAGAGAGAGAGAGAGAGAGCATATACAGCGTTTGGTTAGCGTGGCAGTAGTGGGGATATCGAAGAGGAGAATCGGCTCATATAAAATTGGCATTTAATAAGATTTTATTTATAGCGAGGCGTGAAAGTATGCGTGTATTCATAGCTATTCATATTGCACAACCTAAGAAGCACACGTGCTGTCGCATAAGAACACATTAATTTTCTGCGCGCGCGCGCGCAATCGAAGGGGTCAATCCTTGTTTAGAATTCAAACGGTTGTGATGTACTCATATTTGTTTAAAATTCCCACGTACTTAGAAAGCGGTTGACTCTAATTTATAAAAAAATCATGTTTTTGTCAAGGACTACTACTACTGTCGTTAGAAACTATTCCTTTTTGAAATCACTTAGAATTAATAAAAGCTATTGTACGGCTATTCAAGGAAATCACCTTGTTTGTCATCTTTAATAACATACGAATTTTCCCTTTAAGTCTCGAAAACGAGGCTGATTCACTTAGCGAAAAGCATTTTTTATTTATTTTTACATTACATTGTTACAATTAAAAAAACATTTGTTTGACCCTATATCAAAGACAAAATTTGGTTGATTCAAATCAAATTTGTTTGAGCTGAACAACGGTGTTTTTTTGCAACATATCGCAAAGAAATTTTTTTGTCAATTTAAACAAAAATTTATCTGAGTATAAATGTAATTGAAAAATTTTTGTTTGAATCAAATTACTTCTTTGACACAGGGTAAAATAAATGTGTTCATTCAAAATTAAATAAATTTTTTGTTTAAATTAAGTAAAGTTCTTGTCTATATTGAATATATATATTTTGTAAATCAATTATAAATTTTGTTCAAGTGTAATAATCACACAAATATTAATATTAATTCAAAAATAAATGTTTTTCTCTGTGTCACATTATTTATGTGATTGATTTGTAGACATGATTTTTGAAAAATAGGTGCCTTTTTATTCTACATGCGTAACTGCATACAGGATTTCATAAAAAGCACTAATTTTTCACTTATTTCAGTTATAAATAAATAATATATTAATTCATTAAATTATAATTTTAGCACAAAATTGATTTCCATGAAAAAAACAAAAACAATAACAAATCATTATTTAAAAACACTACAATGTATGTAAAAACATTAATTCAGATTAATAAAAAGTTAGCACTCTATACTTGTTGATAAATAAAAATAAAAAGTAATTATTTTCATTTTATTTGTGCTCTTAATTAATTATTATCCACTGTAGGATGCATTATCCAATGTAGGGAGGTTTTCCCTATATTTAATGTAAACAGTGTCATAAATTTGAAAAAATAGTGTCAAAATAGTGTCATAACATTTTTCCAATAGTAAACTTATCTTTTTTTAGTTAAAAATAAAAATGGTTTAAAATTAATCTGTTTCATTTGAAAATTAACTTTTTTATTGAAAATACAACTGTTTTGTAGAAAAATCGTATTTTGGCTTTAAAATTCAACAATTTAGTAAAAAATTGGACAACATGGTTGAAAATTTATGTACCTTGTTGAAAATTGGTCTTTTTTTTATAGAAAACCAATTTTTTTGCTATAAATGCAACTTTTTGGATGAAAATTATTCTGTTTTAGTATAAGATTCAAGTAATCAGTTGAAAATTATTTTTTCGTAGTGAAATCAGTTGTTTATAATTTTCAATTAAATTATCAAGTATTTACATTTTTTGTTAAAAACTCATCTTTTTAGGTTGAAAATTCAACTTTATGGTTGAAAAATGAACTACTTTCTTAAAAGTTCAATTTTCTGATTGATGATTCACAATTTTTGTTAAAAAAATGTTTTGCTTAAATTAATTTTTTTAACCGTAAATTTAAGAATTTGGTTGAAAATTCAACTGATTTGTAGTTTGAATTTCTAATTTCTTAAAAGTTCATTTTTTTGGTTTAAGATTCATAATTTTAGTTGAACACTCGTTTTTTTTGTGTTAAAAATTGATTTTTTAAATTGAAAATTGAAGTATTTTGCTGGAAATTCAACTGATTTGTTGAAAATTAACTTTTTTTGTTGAAAATTCAACTGTGTTGTGGAAAATTGATATTTTTCGCTCTAAAATGCAACAATTATTAAAAAATGGAACTATTTGTTTAACTGCCACCTAGACAAATCTAATCAATTAAAACATTTGTTCAACTGAAAATATTCTTATTTTCCTCCAAACTTTCATATTTTCGGCATGAAATACAATTAATTAAATTTAATTAGTGAGAACTACTGATCTGACCATTCAAAATTAATAATTTAATCAGTGAAACTTAAACTTTAAATAATTCAAAATGACTGATTTAATTAGTGAAAGTTACTGGTCAGATAATTCAAAATAACTCGTTTAATTGGTGAAAGTAACTGATAATACTATTCAAAGGGACTTATTTAATCAATGAAAGTTACAGATTAGAGCAATCAAAATTACTGATTCGAGCAGTGGCCGCTACTGATTATATCATTTATATTGACTGATTTATCAGTATAAATTACAGATTAAATCATTTGAAATGATTGATTTTTATCAGTGAAAATAACCGATTGGAACATTTAAAACTACTGCTTTCAGCAGTAAGTCAAACTGACTGATTTAAAAAGTTGCTTTTGACTGGTTTTCCAGTCGTCGAATCAATTAATGAAAACTACTGTTCTGAGCATTCAAAATTGATAATTAATTAATTGAATCTTAAAGTTTAAATAATAAAATATGACTGGTTTAATTAGTGAAAGTAACTGGTCAGATAATTCAAAATTACTATTTTAATTAGTTAAAGTAACTTATAATAACATTCAAAGGGACTTATGTAATCATTCAATGTTACAGTTTACATCATTCAAATTTACTGATTCGAGCAGTAGTCGCTACTGATTATATCATTCATATTAACTGATTCATAAGTACAAATTACAGATTGAATACTTTTTTTATTATTGATTTTTATCAGTGAAAATAACAGATTCGAACATTTAAAACTACTGCTTTCAGCAGTAAATCAAATTGACTGATTGAAAAAGTTACTTTTGACTGCTTTGCTAGTCACCGAATCCGATTTGCTTCAATCAGTAAAAACTGACTGCCAATCAGTCTCTTTTGACTGATTTAAATTTAGAATGTAAAAATTCGTGGAAAACACGTCAATATTTTTAAATCCCTGGACATCCTTGAAATCCCTAAAATCCCGTAAAATCCCATAAAATCTAATAAAGCACCTTTACATCCTCTCAAATCTTTTAAAATCCCCTAAAAGCTTTAAAATCCCCGAAAATCATTGAAATCCACTAAAATCTATTAAAACCCCTTAAATTCTGTTGAAATCCTCTGAAATCTTTGGAAAACTCTCGAACTTTTATAAATCTCTTTAAATCTATAGAAATTTCTCATAATCTTATGGAATCCTTTAAATTCTTCAAAAAAAATTTAATCTTTTGAAATCTTTAAAATTTTTAAATTTCTTAATATTTTCTATAATCCTATGAAATTCTTTGAAACCTTTACAATTTCCAAAAATCCCTTTAAAATTTTGATATACTTCGATCTCTTTAAAGCCCTTTAAAAATCAATTTAAATTTGTCAAATCAAGTATCAAGTAGTGGAAGTGAGGGGAAATGAGGGGAGGAAAAGACGGAGTAATGAAGGAAAATGAGGGGTACGAAAGAGAGGGGAAGAGAGAAGAAATGAGGAGAGGGGAAGTATAGGGAAAGCGGAATGAAGGGTGAGTGAGGGAAAGTGAGGGGAAAATAGTTGAGGAAAAGCAATGGAACATAAGAGGTGAAGTAGAAGAAATGAGGAAAGGGAAAGAAGCGTAAATGAGGGTAAATGAGGGAAGGGGAATTAGGGAAAATGAGGGGAGGGTAGGTATAGGCAATGAGGGGAAATAAGGGGTGGAAAAGTGAGGGGCAGTGAGGAGAAATGAGGATAGGGACAGTGAGGAGAAATGAGGATAGGGAAAGTATGGGGAAATGAAGGGAGAGGAATTGAGAGCAAGTAAGGGGAAGTAAAGCGAAGTGAGGGGAAATAAGAGTAGGGGTTGTAAAGGTAAGTGAGGGACGGCAAGTAGCGAAAATAAGTGGAAGAAGTGTACATGAGGGTAAATGAGGGACACGGAATTAGGGGAAGTGTTGGGAGGGTAGGTATGGGTAGTAAGGGAAAATAAGGGGTAGAAAAGTGAGGGAAAGTAAGGAGAAATGAGGGTACGGAAAATATGGGGAAACGAGGGGAGAGTAGTAGAGAGAAAGTAAGAGGAAGTGAAGGATAGTGAGGGGAAATAAGAGGAGGCGTAGCACTGGTAAGTAAGGAAACAGTAAGTAGAGGAAATGAGGGAAGGGGAAGAAGGGTGAATAAAAGTAGGTGAGAGGTGTTGAAGTGGGCTAAATTAGGAAAGGAAAAGAAATGTAAATGAAAGAAGGGAAATTAGGGGATCAGGGGAGGGTAAGTATGGTTAATGAGGGGAAAGAAGGGGTGGGTAAGCGAGGAAGAATGAGGTTAGGGAAAGTATAAGAAAATTAGGGGAGGGGAGTTATGATGAAGTAAGGAGAAGTGAGGAGAAATAAGAGGAGGGATAGCAATATTAAGTGAGGAAATGAGGGAAGTGGAAGGAGAGTGAATGAGGATAAATGAGGGTAGGGAAATTAGGGGAAATGAGGGAAGGGGAAGTAGTTTGAGTGAGGGGAAATGAGGGAGAAGTAGTGTAAGTGAAGGGACATGAGGGGAGTGGAAGTAGGAGAAATGAGGGGAAGTAAGGGATGTGAGAGGAAGTGAGAGAATGTGAAGCAGGGGAAATGAGAGGAGGGGAAGTAGGGTGAATTATGGGAGGGAAAAGTAGAAAAATTAAGGAAAAATGAGGGGAAATGATTGGAGGGTACGTAGAAGAAATCAGGGACATCAGGTAGGAAAAATAGGGGACGTGAGGGAAAGTAGAGGAAATGATTGGAAATGAGGAAGGGTAGTGAAGGAAGTAAAGGGACGGCTACTAAGGTATTGCGGGTGAGTAGGGGAGAGAAATTTATGGCTGGGGAAGGGAAGTAGAGGAAGGGGTGTGTTAGCTGGGGAAGGAAAGAGAGCGGGAAGTAGAGGAGGAGAGGGGAAAGTAGAGGAGGAAAAAGTTCGGGAAGGGAAGAAAAACAAAGGTTGAAGTTAGGCAAAGATTGCAGAGGGGAAGTAGGGGAATTAGGGGAAGTAGGGGTGGGAAAGTATGGAAAAAGGAGGTTTGAACGACTAAATTAACATCTTAATAGAAACTTTAAAAAAAAATGTTTAATAAATTTTAATTTTCTAATTGTTTCAAAATAGAAACAAAATAAGTTGCAGTTTAAAAAAAAGTGTAGAAAATGTCAATATTGCTGTATAACTAGAAATGCTTCCGGCTATGTTGATTTCCAATATAGGTGAATTTAATTTAGCGGTTTGAGTCGTTTATGCTCCTTTCATTGACCTCTTTGATGTTAGAATGTTCTGGCTTTTCTACAAACTAGTATTTATAAAACTACTACTGTCGTTTATATATTATATCACTGAATTGCCAAGCGAGAGCAAAACTAGATTTTGTGCCAACTAGATCACATTCAAGATTTATAGACTACTTTTCGCTATTACCAAATCTACATAATACATTAATTTTGAAATATTGCTCACGAAAATAGTCTGAAAATAGGGAAATGAATTATTTTTAATAAAATTCATGTATGGGTATTAGGTATCATGTTTAATTCAATATGAAACTTTAGGATTTAAAGTCGAAATATATTGAATTTTTAACAAAGTAGTTGAGCTGTCAACAACAACATTAGTTTTAGAGCAAACAGTTGCATTTACAACCAGATAGTTGAACTTTTAAGCAAAATAATAAAACAAACTAGTTGAATTTTCAACCAAAAAATATGTATTTTTAACCAGATAGTTGAATTTTCAACTACATGAGATGAATTTTATATCCGAAAGTCATTAATTAATTTTCAACCGAAAAAAACGAATTTAAAGAAAACATTACATTTTTAACTAACAAAAAAATAATTTTTTAAAAGACACTCGAATTTTCAGTTCGAAAGGACGAATTTTCTATCCAAAAAGATGTATTTTTAATCATATATTTGAATCTTCAACTGAAAGCGATATATTTTCAATCGAATAGTTGAATTTTCAATTGAAAAGGTAATTTTTAACCAACAATGGAATATATATATGTATATGTATAATACATTTATAGGGAATAACTAAAGGTATAAAAAACTAATAAAACCTGTAAAGAAAATATTTAAAAAAGTGTTAATACAATATTTGATTAAGTTTACTGTCATCAATTATATTTATTGAGAAATTAATTGCTTTATAAAGAAGAAATCTTTCTGTTATCTAGTCAAAGAAAATTATTGTAACCAGTTAATTACTCTATCCCATGGGATAGTTTCTGGTTGATGAGAGGAGTAAGGCAAGGATGTCCTCTGAGCCCACTTTTATTTAATATATTAATATCAAACTTGGAAGAAGAAATGAAGAGAAAATGGTACGAGAGGGGGGAGGGGGTAGGATAGTGAACGAAAAAATATATATATATACTGACATACGCAGACAATATAGTGTTGATGGCAGAGGATGAACAAGGGATGGCGGGTTTGATTACAGGGTTAGAGGAATACTTAGATGGGAAAAAGTTGAAGTTAAAAGTAGAAAAGGCAAAGATAATGAGGCTTAGGAAAGATGGATGAAGAAAGAAAGAATGGGCGGTGAGATGGAAGGGAATACAATTAGAAGAAGTAAAAGAGTTTAAGTACTTGTCTTATACTTTTCAAACAAATGGACATCATAGAGCTCACATAAGAGAAAGGGTAAAAAAAGCAGCAGGAGTAATGAAACAGATATGAGGAATAGAAAAGAGAAGGTTAAAAAAAATTGGAGAAGGAGAATGTGGTTATTTGATACGCTGGTATGACCGGTGTTAGGCTATGGAGCAGAGATATGGGGATGTCAAGAAAGGAAAGAGATTGAGAGTTTACAAGAAACGTATATAAGGTGGACGCTAGGGGTAGACTGGTGGACGCTAGGGGTAGACTGGTGGACGCCGGGATATACGGTGAGAGAAGAAGTGCAAAGGGATGAATTAAGGCGCTTCCTCAGGCTTGATTTTTAGCCCCTGTATTACGAATGATATGTTTCCTCCTACAAGGATGAATTGTTCGATGTAATATTTGAACCACATAATCTTAATGGCATGATACGCAAGAAGAAAGCCTTTGCTTTTTGAAGAATGGTCTTGTTTTTGTTATTTTTAAATTATTCTAAAATGTGCTTCATTTATGCGCCTGGAAACGAGCAATCCGCTCCCGGGAAAGTATCCACGATCATCCAAAAACAGGCGCTCCAAATTTACAGTGCACAGCTGGGCACTGGAGCGTGAAATTTTTCGATGACACTTGACCTCGGGTGGTCGGTCGTAACTCACCCGACCTTCCTATTGTTAGAGCATTACACTGAAAATGTAATTTCAATTTTTTGTTGAATATTCATATTTTGTTCATATTTAAGATCATAATAAAACAAATAAAAAATTCAAGCATTTGTTCAATTTCAAATTAAAATTGAAAAATATTTTTACTTTTTCGTTAAAAGTTTCTTAAAAATTCGTCTTTTTGGCAGAAAATTAATCTTCTTACTTGAAATTTAATCTTTTTTGGTTAAAAATGCAACTATTTGGTCAAATATTAATATTTGTTGTTTAATAAATCAATTATTTTGCTGAAAATGCGTCTATTTGACTGGCTCACACTATTTTTTATTTCAGTTTAACAACTTTTTTTTAAACATGAACTATTACGTGTTTCGTTTAGAATTAATCAGCTCTTTTGGTTAAAAATTAAACTATACTTTCAACTATTATACTTTATTATACTTTTTATACTTTTATTTATACTTTATACTTTTAACTTACAATAATAAGTCAAAAGTTGCAAATGCTTTTTTTTTTGTAGAAATTTATCTTTTGAGTTCAAAATTCTTCTTTGTAGATTCAAATGCAACTATTAATTTTAAAATGTAAATATTGGGTTGAAATGTCAACTTTTCAGCTTAAAACGTCAAATATCTTCTACAAATTTCGTTTTCTTTGGCTTTACAATTCATCTATTTTGGCATGAAATTCAAGTATTTCGACGAAAAATTAACTGTTTTCCTGAAAATTCAACCATTTGAGTGAAAGTTCATGTTTGCAGCTTGAGGATTGAACTAGTTAGTTGAAAATGAAATTGATTTTCGTTGAAGTTCCATATTTTTGGTTTAAAAATTCGACCATTTGCTTGAAAATGTACAATTGCAGGTGGAAAATTCAATTATTTATTTTAAAATACCACTATTTTATTGAAAATTTGTTGATTTTTCTGGATATTTCAACTGCTTGATTGTAAATGCAACTGTTTGGTCAAAACTTAATTTTTTTTTTTAAATTGAAATATTTGGTTGAAAATTATTTTTTATGTTGAAAATTTGTTCTTCAAGGTTTAAAAGTCAACTGCTTTCTAAAAGGTTATACTTTTTAAGTAGGAGATGTAGTATATTTCGAAACTAACTCTTAAAATTATTATCATCGATATTATTTGTTTTTTTTATAGACAAATTTATTAAACAAATGCGTGTGGTTATTTATAGACAGAGAGTAATACTTTTTCTTTCTAATTTAAGAAACAAATGCATAGTTTGACCATTTATAGGTAGAAAGTGATCGTTTTTTATTCTAATCGTGTTCAAAGTGTCTTCAAAGTGGAGCAAGAATGAATTTGAAATGGATCCAGAAACTATTAAAGTGATTGACAATTCTTCGTCACTAAATGTCACCGCCTATGTAATTCGCAGACGATTCGAAAGAGAAGCGAACACTTTATAATTTTAAATGGTCAAACTATGCATTTGTGTATCATATTTGTGTATGACATAAAGCAAATAATATCGATTGACAAGCTATCGTCAGTAAACATCACCACTTATGTAATTTGAAGACGATTGGAAAAAAAAAAACTTTTATTTTCAGCCCATAAATGACGGAACTGTGCATTTGTATATAAAATTTGTTTATAAAATAAACAAAATATACCATTCAACAAATTTTCATGATGAAACATGATCCTGTTGATAAAATCAAGCAATTTCAACTTAAAAATATACTTTCGAGCAAAATATCCAATATGTTGACATTTGGTTGATATAATTTGTTTAAAACAATTAGATTCGATATCCTGTAAATTATTTATATTTTTGGATACTTCGAAATTCATTTTCTTCGCGGTTTCAATATAATTCAAAAAAATGAAAAAAAAAAGGATCAGGAAAATGGGTCAATATTCTCTATATTGAAGGTTATCTTAAATAAAATGCAAAATTACCAAAACTCCCAAAAGAAATTGAACGAGTTGACCGATTTTTTTATCTCTTTTCAATCGTCTCGTCATTATGTAAGACATCTAATGCAGCATATTAGAATTCAATTTCTTAATATTTTAATAATTATCAATTTCGTTCAACCGTCTCGAACCATGTAACGTTCTAACAATAGGAAGGTCGGATGAGCTACGACCGACCACCCGGGGTAATGTAATGTGTCGTCGAAAAATTTCACGCTCCAGTGACCAGCTGTGCTCTGTATATTTGGAGCGCCTGTTTTCGGATCATCGTGGATACATTCCTGGTGGCGGATTGCTTGCTTCCAGGTGCATAAATGAAGCATATTTTTGATTAATTAAAAAATAACAAAAACAAAACAATTTTTTTTTAAACGGAGGCTTTCTTTTTGTGTATTATGCCATTGAGATTATGTGGTTCCAATATTATGTCGAACAATTCATCCTTGTAGGACGAAACATGTCATTTGTAATACATAGGCTAAAAATCAAGCCTGAGGTAGCGCCTGAAGTACTAGAACGGGAAAGAGGGCATGTCATTTTGAGACGAAGCTATGGGAGGGAAAGGGAGCGTGCTAGCGAGAAAGTGTTTGATGGTGGTAGAAGGAAGGAGCGGGAGGGCGATGGAATTAGCGAGATGGGAAGAAGAGAGTGAGTTCTTTAAGGCTAGAGATATAGAAGACGGGACTGGAGTAAACTATGAAGAAGTGGAAAAAATGGAGAAAGAAAGACAAATAATAGAAAGATGGGGAATGATTGAGGAGTCAAAACATAATAAGTGGTATAACATGATAAAAAAGGAAGGAGAGCCCAAATATTTAGTAAAGGGATGGGCAGAGAAAATATGGACCAGAATAGCAAGATTTATATTGGGAAACGAGTTAACAGCAGGTATGTGTTCGGAAAAGAAAGAGAACAGGAAGCATGTGTGGGAAGGATATGTAGGAGCGGAATGGAAGGTAAAGGAAGCTGGCAAGTGAATGTGGCAAAGATTCGTGGGGTGGATGGTTTGGGGGAAGAGTGGATGAAGGACTTAAAGGGCGCTAGGGAAGCGAATGAGAAAGAATAAATGAACGGATGCAAAACAATGGCAAAATGGAGGTACAAGTTAAGTGAAAGAAAAAGAAAACGGAAGTCGCTTATAGAAGCGTAAAGATTTGTAAGTAATGGTTATGTAATATCATAAGTAGATTAAGATGGTTTTGCATTATCGCTTTCTCTGTCGCTGGCACTCTCGCTTTCGATCACTCGCTCGCTCGTTCGCTAACGCATCCCAGATTGCGCTATCGTTAAAAATAGAAATAAGCATCTAGATATAAGATTTTCTGTAAATAGGTGTAAATAGCTGTCAATAGTAAGGATAAGATTTTATAAAATATGTAGACGGAAGTATTCTAAGAAATGGAAGTCATGTAAACTCTTAGGGGACAGATTATGAATAAAGAAGAAGTATATATTTATTTGAAATCTTTTAAAATCACTTGAAACTTTTTAAACCTTTTGAAAATGGCTTGGGATATGTTAAAATGCTTTAAAATATTTTGAATCCACTGAAATCATTTAAATTACTGACATCAGTTGAAAGTTCTTTGGAATCTATTAAAATACACCCTAAAATATTTCAAATCCTTTAAAATCTTTTGAAATTTCTTGAAATTTCGTAAAATTCTTGAAAATTTCTTTAATTCTTTGAAAATACCCTAAAATATTCTCAATCCTCAAAAATTTCTTCAAATTATTGAAATATATACAAAATTCCTTAGAATTTTTTCAAATTCCCTAAAGTACATATTTATTTGAAATATTTTAAAATCTTTTATTAAAAATTTCCGTGAATAATGTTAAAATTCTCTAAAATATTTTAACCCTTAAACGGTACATTCCAACCCAGCATACGTAAAAGGTACACTGGTGCAGATTGGTTTTTTTGCAATGCTCATATTAAATATTTAATATATTGAATATATAATAAACATCTAGCATATATTACGCATATTAAAAATATACATGTAATATAGTGGTGATAAGCCGCTGAAGCTGTGACTGCGTAAATGCCAACAAAATAAAAAAATTTCTGGTGCGAATCCGCACCAGTGCAATTTTTTAGGATTAAATCCACTGAATAAATACAAAATTCCTTAGAATTTTTGAAATGCCTTAAAGTATATATTTATTTGAAATCTTTTGAAATCACTTGAAACTTTAAAAATCTTTTGAAAATGCCTGGGAATATGTTAAAATGCTCCAAAATATTTTAAACCCTCTGAAATCAATTAGAAATTCATTAGTATCTGTTAAATACCATGAAATATTTCAAATCCTTCAAAATCTTTTGAAGTTCCTTGAAATTATTGAAATCTCTTGAAAATACCTTAATTATTTTCTAATATCCCAAAATATCCCTAAACCTTTAAAATTCCTTTAAATTATTGAAACAAATACAAAATTCCTTGCAATCTTCAAAACTGTTCTAAAGTCTTTTAAGTTCTTTGAAATGTTTTAAAGTCCTACAAATATATTTCAAATATTTGAACATCACTCAAAACTTTTTAAAGCTTCCGAAAATGCCTTGGAATCTCTTAAAATATCTAAAATATTGCAAATCCTCTGAAATCAATGCATTTTGTGGAATCAGTTGAAAATTCCTTGAAATCTGTTGAAATATCCTAAAATATTTAAAATCCTTTAAAATCTGTTGAAATTCCTTGAGATTATTGAAATATCTTAAAATGCCTTGGGTTCTTTTAAAATACCCTAAAAAATGTACAATCATTTAAAATTCTTTTAAACTATTAAAATCATTTAAAATTTGTTTTAAATATCGTAAAATCTCGAAAACATTCTAAAACCTTTGGTAACACCTTGAAATATTTGAAAATCTTTGAAATACTACGAAATCCCTTATCATTATCATTCTCAAGAAATATTGAAATTGGATATATTTTCTTAATGTATCAGTATTTTCTTTTTTTAATAGGAGTGTCTCTAAAGAACCTAAAAATGCCTAATATGAACATTATTTAAAATTAGACAATTTTTAACCTGCAGACATACACACATCTATGACATACTTCTATTTAAATCGAGAATAATAATTACCCTACCAAAAGTGTCGAATTGATAAGTATTTAGAAGTATTAGCATTTTGAATGCGTTTAAATTCTGCTTTCTGATGCGGGGAAAAAATTTCAAAATTATTGGTTCGCATTAAACATCACATTCAGCAGTACTGCGAGCTGGTACTGAAAATTAGAAACCAATTCTTCACATTAAAAAGTATTGGGTCGTATTAAGCCCAGCAGCACCAAATGCGGCTTGGTGCTGAGAATTAAGAATTATTGCTTCGTATTCAAAAGGATTTGGAAGTATAGGTAAATTGAAGTTTATAATAAGTACAAAAACAAATAGAAAAATCACATCACATTGCAATATGATAAATATAATTCGAAGATTGACACCTCGCAATACCCCTTTATTACTTCCAAAACAAAAATACTGATCAATTAAGTAATTTTTTTAATAATATTTAAATACAGTGCAGTCTCGCCTATTTCCCTGACCTCGAAACGAAACGATTCTTTTATTTCCACGTTGGAGGGGGCCCCACCCTTACCGCGAGTGGGCAGGATATTTAGGTCAAGCGGCGTTCATTGGCTGCCCCGTTCTTGTATCGATGCGCCTCTTGTACGCAACTTTTTCAACCGAAAACCGTGGGTCGATTTCGAATCAATAAATACTATCAATAATAATACAAATAAATACACCCGACATTCCTGGAACTGCTGGCCCACGCAGTTTCTTAGCTCAAGGGGTGGGAGACGGTTGCGACTCTCGCCTTGGAAGTGTCGCCGTGTGCGATTACTCAGTCGAGTATATTGCGCAATATTATGGAAACGGTTCTGGCGAGTGGATATCTGACTTATTGTGCATCCGGCTTATTGCGCAATTGAAAAAGTCGCGGTGCGTTAGTCTGCATGCATACATCAGTGTTTTTGTTTGCGTACGACAATTTGCCAACTAAAAATCAATATTATAGAATGAAGAAACGATGCAAATATTTTACGGAATAGTGAGTTTTGCAGCATGACGTACCGCGCCGATATTCTAGACTAGATGGAGGAAATGTTAGCCGTAGAATGCACTGGCGCAATTATGTTTCTTCATCCTTTTATCGCGGAGGAGAATATATATCAGAACCGTGGTGGGAGTTGCCGCAACTGCGCAAATGGAAATGACCGTGTACAACCGACGGGGAATAGAGGAGACGGGAAATAAGGGAGATGGGAAATAGGTGAGACTCGACTGTACTTAAAGAGGAATTCGGACTAGAAAAGACCTAGTGGTAAGACTGAAGATTTTAAATCGAAAAATTTTGATTTGCTTTAAATTCACTGAATAGATTTAGCTATAAATGAAATATTTACTTAGAAAATGAGGTAAATATGTAATTCATAGATGAATCTACCTATTAAAATTCAAGTAAATGCAAGCCAAATTTTTTCGCTTGAAAATCTGAGCGCCACTTCTCGGTCCTTTTCTATCGGAATAACTTCGTACAATGGAATAAATACTTGAGAGTATTTGTACATTGGCCTCGCCTTAAAAAATAACATTATTGTTGATCACATTGAAATAGAGTAAATGTAATACGAGTGACAGCTCGCAACACACCTTTATCATTTGAAGAGCAAAAATACTTATGAATTAAGTAATACTTTTATTAATATGGAAATACTTCAAGCGAAATTCAGACTGAAAAATACCTTGAGGTAAGAGTGAAGATTTTGAATAAAAAATTATTGATTTGCATTCGCTTTAGCTTCACTGAATGGATTTAGATATAACTGAAACATTTACTCAGCAAATGAAGTACATATCTGATTCACAGATGAATTCACCTATTAAAATTCAAGAAATTGCAAGCTAAAATTTTCCGGAACAATCCTTTTTTTAAATAAAAATTTTCAAATAAAAACGTACCAAAGAGGTTTATAGATCATCTTTAAAGGAATAAAAGGAGTTCTATATTATTAAAATTAAATAGGAATTCTAACTTTCATCTAAAAATAAAGCAAAAACATAAAATCCTACATAAATATTGTTAAATAAAATATTTTGAACTGAAATTTTTTTTCCTAAGTTGGCCTTCAATTCCCTTCCAAAATTAGTTATAATTAACAATGGGAATACTCTCTTTGATTTTCTAAATCATTTTTAACAATGCTCATTTTTTAAAACTTGCAATAACTTTAGTACATCCTTAAAGGGCAGCAAATTGTTAATAATTCCATTACGTCTGAGAAGTGAACATCTTCTGGGAGGATATAAATACTTTGGGATGGAACCAGCGGAGTAAGTTCACGTACCTCTTGTACCTCGTTACCGAAATATAAATTTGACACATTGTTTTCCATTGAGTGCTCTACATATCTTAAATGTTCCCAATTTTGTGCATTTTTTTTACCTTCCTCTCCTCCCTCTTCTAATTCTATTTTTTTCTGCCTCCCTGGTTCTTCATTTCTTCTTCTTTATCGTCAGACAGGATTTCCAGATCGTCGTGAAGACTTTCCGAATCTTCAGAAATGTTTTCAGAATCACGAGGAAGGCTTTTGTCTTCTTCGGGAATACTTTGTACATCTTCGGGAATACTTTGTAAATCTTCGGGAATGCTTTGCACATCTTCAGGAATAGTTTTCTCATCTTCGGAAAGAGTTGCCGGTCCATCTTGCCTTTCGTGATTTTCCTCCTCTTCGATTACTTTTTTTTCTTCATTCTTTTCATCGCGATTATTGAGGGCATGAGCAAAATTGAGTACTTCTTCAGGCAGCTCCAATGGATCATGATTGTCAGCAGAAGCATTTCCTCCGCCTTCTCCCTCATGTCCTTCTGCTTCTGACGTTGTAGAGCCTACAAACACAAATATACTTTTAAATATTTTAAAACTCAATAAGTGGGTCTATAGATTGAAAATAATTTGTCAATAACATACCACGTAGAATTCTTTTCATATTAGATATTTTTCCCCGGCATAATCAAAGTTGTTCATTTCTTCAATATCTGCGTGAATTTCATCCATTTTCCTCTCGGCGATTAGCCAATATCGGTAGAAATCTGTAATGGAAGATGACGAGATAAGACGTATGTTTCTCCCACGTATGTGGAGGGCGGTTTCCAACCATTTTTTCTTTGTCATAGCAATTTAAAAATGCAAGCTGTCAAAGCTAAACAATCTTTTATTCGAAGAGCCTAAGCTTTAAGGACTAGAACTTTACTTACCCTCGCAGAAATCGCCATATATTTTCCCTATTACCCATCTGGCCCCGATCGGACTAGCATGATCTGGCCCGGGTTGAGCTAATTTCATGGCCCAGAGTCGTGCCATACCGGGTTGCCCGTTTTGCAACGCCACCTAGTACATGTTAAGGGAAACGGAAATTTTCATAGGAATGTAGAAAAACAGTCCTTGTCGAAGGAGCAAACTTTTGCTTTTCTCAGATCATCAGGGATTAATTGAGGTACAGAGGGTTTCATTTTCGCATGCTAGGACGGTGTCATGTTTACCTTAGCATACCGTAACCGCATTTTATGTCAAAAAGTTCCAACTGATAAAATATTAAATTATTACTAAATTATTAAATATCCTGAAACACGAAATTACATATTTGTAAGATATCATCGCCTTCAAATATTAGGTTTGCAAAAATCTGACATTATTTGCGTAAATATTTTTGCCTCTTCTTTTCACGATTCAATAGCTCGAAAGTACTTTCTTCCTTTTTTAGACTAAAAAATGAAAAAGTTATGCAACTCTTATTCAGTCAAAATCTGCGTTTTTTAGGACGCAATGTAACTTTTGACAAGAGATTTTGTCAGAGTTGGTTGCTTTCAGGATCTTCCTTTCATTGTTCAATGAAAGAAAATAATAGCTCGGAAGTCCTTTTTTGTTTAAAAAAAACTGCATTCAAGCTAGACAGTTTTTGTTGTCTCCAGCAAAATTTGCGTTTTTTTGCACTAACGCCCTTACTCCCCAGGACCCTTCATATATTGATGTACTGAAAAACAAAAGTTTCAATCACAATCAAAAATTTTATTACAATTTTAAGGTGAATCATTGCCAATGCAGGACTTAAGCCCTAGCCAACATAGTATAAACTCTAGGTCCTAGGCCTAGGTCAGGGCTCACCACTTTCAGCATATGCTGACTACACGACTAGTGCATGGCTATCATCAATTTTTTCTGTCATTTTTTTCTTCTGTTTCCAGGAAATTTGGTAAGGGTTACGGTCACGGCTCATTGCGGCTCATTGTCACACCGAAGGTTCTGATTTTTTTCTACTTGAATTCACAATACATTTCATTTTTTTTATTTTCAACTGTAATTTACCGTGAAGGATTAGGGACCAGTCGAAAGACAAGATTTATGAGGGCCTGTTCTCGGGCCTGTTTGACCTAGTCTCGCGACTGACACTGTCTGTATTTGCAGTCACTGACTGCCTTTTGATGAGCCCTGGCCTAGGTGAACGGTCGGTACGCCATTCATCAGGTCAGGATGCCTTGACCAAGCTGACCAACGAGCTACTTTCTGGTCAACTGCCTGGGGCCTGACTAGAATAACACTTGCATCAAGGGTCCTTTGCTAGTTGCAAAATTAAAAGTTTTTCAATGTCCTTATTTCCACTTGTTTGTGAACAAAGTCTGCTGTTGGAGTTAGCTCAACCGAAGTGAGGAAACTGAGAAAAGTAGTAAAATGAAAGAAGCGTATTGGGCCTGACCATACGTAAATATTGAGCATGAAGCGTGCCAAAAGCGTGCAGACCACTGTGCTAGGGGACACTTTAATGTTGGGCTGAACTTATTGCCGCAAGTTACATTATCATTATATGGTCAAGTTCTAACACTCTGACAGTTTCGAAACATAAAGAGCCATCAATAAAGTTCAACTAGTTTAGGTTTAAGAGTTTAACCATGAATAGAACCCATTTTAGGATAACAATAATTCATGAACAGTTATTGCAGTAAGAGGATTATACATTTTATTCAAAGCAAGCACTGGTGATTTCCAGACCCAAATATTTACCGGATATTACTAGTTGCAAGCTTTCAATCGTTTTATGGCGTTGGTCACTCAACTGTCCTCTTGTTTGAAAGTTCTACCAGTCTATCTGCACCTTGAAAGGGAGGTTCTATGCGAGGAACAATTACTTCTAATTACTGAAAAATTAGGTTTCTATCCTAATGCTTTAAAATAATGATTATTGTTATATTACGACATTTAAGATTGCATGAGTATGGAATATTGGTTATCACTACAATAATAATAATGATAATAATAAGTTATTTATTTACAACAATTAAATGTATCAATACAGATAATTGACGTTAATAATTTGAACGAGTGACAACTTCCATCCTTGAATAAATTTTTTTGGGTCCAAATAACTGATTGCATGACTAAAATTCAGTGAATAATTGAAATTAGTAAGTACTATAACTGATGCAGAGTCTTAAAGTAAAAACAAAGATTACTCTCTTGTATTTTCATAAAATAAATTTTGCAATATGTAGAACTGATTTGTGATTATATACTAGCCAATCTTTCCAGTTGTAAAGTGCTACGTATTCGTATAAATGGTGTTTTTTATTTGATATTTCAAATCACTTTCGTTTCATTTATATTAACGAAATAGATCAAATATTACTTTAAAATTTGACATGTTCTCGAATTTAAAAGCATTACTAAACAAAAGCTATGTTAACTACTGCAATAACGTTCCATGAAACGGCTAACGCTCTATAAAGCATGTGATGTTATAAAGTCCAATGAATACAATTTTAAGTTATCATCACTCAACCCTAAGTTTTGTCTGGTTTTAAAATATAAGTTCTCTTTAAAATCAAGAGACCATTTGTGGTCAGCAAGCATCGGAATTTTGTTAAAAATAGATTCCCTTGACAATATAAAACTTCCATTTTTTTTCAAATGTCCTTCTCATGATTAGTGTCTAAAATTGCGACAAAATTTGATAGAACAAACCTGCTTTATTGTTTCAAATACATTTTCCATTTACTATCCGAATGTATTTCAATGCGCGATGAGAAAAATGGTTGATCAAGATAATGGAGAGACTCGTTCCCATTTCTTAAAAAAATATATAATTTGAAAATCTGAACATTTCAGAGCATATTGTTTTCTCGACTAAATTTAATGAAACGAAAATTTTGTTTTACATAACTATGAGTGAAAAGTTCTATTGATATTAAAATGTGTCATCAAATTTTTTGTTTATATCTTCGCCCATACGCAGTAATATATGTTCTTGTGATACGAATAAACCACTTGTGAGATTGTCCTTGCAATATTTTAAATTGTGTTCATCGCAGTTTATCATGCTCACTCTCTGAAAATACTCCCTTCGTTTTAAACAAAACTAATATTCTTTGGAGAATAAAATGGCTAAAAATTTTAGAAACATAGAGTTTAACTAACCGTTATTACACAATCCGCTAGGAATTCATGAACTGTCTAGACATTATATGAAATTTCTAATTCCACTAAGTGGCTACGACATTCAACATACATATATCGTGATGTACATTAGGGTGGTCCGCAAAAAAGTGAATTTCGTGAAAAGATTTTATGAAAAGATCTATTTGATATTAAAAATATATAGAAAACTAAAAATTCATTAAATGTTTTGGAATTGCTAGTAATTAATAAATTAATTATTTAATTCTTATGATTTACTTATAAAGTAATTTTCTGCGTGGAATTCAATAAAAATTAACTGAAAGAAGATGTTTTGTCTTACTTTTTAATTTTCCACATTTTTTCAATATCAAATAGGTACTGTCATTAATTCTTCAGGTAAATAGTTCTACACATATAAAACAAAATTGGTGACTGTATGAATTCATTTTTTAAACATTTTACGCTTAAATTCAATTTTTTCCATTTTCAACACGCTTGAGGTGGTACAAGATATTAATTGATTTCAAACGCAATTTAACAGTACATTCAACTCATCAAGAACTAACAATTCACTTTTTTTTCGGCCCACCCTTAACATACATCTCGAAATATGTATGTTCAATGTCGTAGCCATTTAGTGGAATTAGAAATTTCATTTGATGCCTAGACAGTTCATGAAATGCTAGCGGATTGTGTAACAATTGACATTTAAACTCTACCTTTCTACAAATTTTAGCCGTTACATGAAGAACTGCACAGGCAAACTTTTAGACAGCTGTATAGATCGGAGTTTAAATAGTGTAATCAAGTTCAATGAAAATAATTGAAAGTATAATCATCACTTAACACTAGGTTTTTATTCTTTGAAGAATATTAGTTTTTTTCAAAACGAAAGGATAATTTTTAGACGGTAAGCATGATAAATTTCGATGAATACAATTCAAAATATCGCAACGACAATCTCACAAGTGGTTTATTCGTATTTAAAGAACATATATTACTGCGTATGAGCGTAGATATAAACAAAAAATTTTATGACACATTTTAACATCAATAGTGCTATTCACTCATCGTTATGCCAAACAAAATTTTTGTTCCATTAAATTCAATCGAGAAAACAACTTTCTTTGAAATTTTCAGTTTACTAAATTATAGGGGAGACCGGGGCGAGTTGAACCAATTTTCATTGTTCGAATTTTATATTTTTTGTGAAGAAATTTTTCATAACATATTATTTTTACCTTGTTTTGTACACCTTAGGCTTATATAACTACAAGTATCAGCATTTCAATTTGATAACTGTATTCAATCAAAGCGAAATTAGATGATGCGGAAAATGGTTTAACTCGCCCCTGGCCCGGGGCGAGTTGTACATACGACTTGTATATGCAGGGCGAGTGGTAGCACTTTAACGGAGTCAATAATTTTGAAATCGTGATTCAAATCTTCAATCATTTATCACAATACATACCTTTTTTAGATGAGTAGAACCATTTTTTTTCATTTTTTTGTCCTGCTCTTTTACTTTTTGACTTATTTCTTGGTCTTCCTCTCTTCTCCGTTTCTTTTTTCTCTGTCGCATTTTTTGAGTTACAAAAGTCCTTTAAAATATTTTTTTTCGTCAGTTTCCGTTCTCTTTTTTCTTTTGTTGCTTTCAATTCGTCTTTGATAGGAGCATCAGTACAAGATGCAAATAATATCACGAATTTCAGTGGTTCAACTCGCCCCACATGCAAGTGGTACACTCGCCCCGACATGCGATTGATATTAAACAATATGGAATAAAGATCTGCAGATAATAATTATGTTGAGCCTATTTGGCTCGCACGCATTACCAACATTTTATTCGATCGATTGTGTATGTGTGAGCTTGTGAATTTGGTTTATAACTGAAATCATAAACCCAAAACGCGTCTTCTGCAACATAATATCATCAGCATGTTTTCACTTTTAGCGAGGTGGGGTAAAAAAATGTAATTTTCTATAGGCAATTCTATTTGCAATCACTGCACATCTTCTGTCTCGCCTTTTTCATTCAAATTTTTAATTTGGATATTTTTTACAAATTATTGTGAATAAGAATGTTATCTTCAAACTTTTTGTTGAGTAAGAGTGTACTTTTTTTGATTGTTGACTCTTGCTATAGGTGAGCACTTTGGCAGTATACATTAAAAAAAGGGATTTCCGATTCAAAAAATCTTTTCATTTAAGGGGAATGTTCCAGTGATTGTGAAGGTACCAATAATCATGCAAGGCTTGGAGATAATTTGAATATATATGGTTTCAAAAAATTTTCAACGTAACAGTTCACAATAAACTCCATTTTTTAAAGCATTTTATTGTAATAAATTGACTATCAATTACTTCACATTAAATAAACGAAAATTCGTACCACAATGGCTAGTATGTTCACCTTACTGACATTTTATCATTTTAACTGATGTCAGTAAAGTTTTTAAATTTTTGGGCAAAAAGGTATCTTAAAAAGTAAATCATAGTTCAATGACTTTCAATCAATTTATTCGAAAACTCGATAGTTATAGAGTTTATCGATAGATGTCAACAAACCGTTTTCTGCCCAAAAACTGTCTATGAACGTCGAGTTAAGAATAATTGAAAAAAAATGTTATCGAACTTATAAATAGATCGAAGCTTATAGATAGATTTTAAAATCCATGTTATACACTGTAAAGATTTCCGGATACCATCACGATTCATTACAATACATCTTTCAAATTTTTCGGATGTCACATTTAGTCCTCACAGGGGAATATACCCTTTTCAAATCTAAAGAATTATGCAAAACATATCTCGGGAGCAGAAATTATATATAGAATTTTGAGTAGGTACACTTTTGGTAATAATTGAAAATATAAAATTCTACTGCAAACATTTTTTTTTAATCAGCTTAGAACTTTTAAAAATAGGAACAAAATATACTTTTTTGTTATCAGGTTAATTTCACAAAAATTCTTCATTTTCAATTACCGAAACCCATCACCATTTTTTTTTAACAAGCAACTAAAATCTGTAGTCACTTAAAAATAGCCATAAATATGCTGTGTTAGCATTATTTAAACCTAAGCCTCGTACATTGTTCGCCAATAAAATTATAATTGCGTATCTGTAGTATGGAATATCAGAACTGATAAATTCATGTAAAAAATACTTTAAAAATTTTTAAGAGTGTTTCTAAAAGAGAACATCACATTTCATCAAAAAAGTAGATGCTGCACAGGATTATAAACATTACATTCATGCTAAAGCCAGTACAGTTTTTCTCAAGCCTGTCTATTCACGCAATACTAGCCTGGACCTACACTGGCGCTGTCTAGTTTTGCTACGTGTTTGATTCAAACCTTTCTGCTGTCTAGTCCCACTCTTTGAACTATCTAGGAGTTCGTTGCGAATTTGAATATATAAAGATTGTCCAGATTTTAGCTAGTTTCTAGATAGAATCACGGTTTGGACTTAAAAAATAAAATGACAGAGGTGAATTCAGAAAATAATCACTTTTGAATAAAAGATTTAGGAAATTACAAAACACAATTGCACGAATGCTCGAACAAAAATTAACTGTACACTATTACATAATTAAGATAGTAAACAATAATTGTTGAAGGTGATCGAAATGTGATCGAAATGTGATCGGAATCTTAATACAAGAAATGTATTCTTAAGAACCATTTTTTTTAAGAATGTTTAAAAACATTTTCTTTCAATTGAATTATATAGTCAAGTTATAGTAAAGTTATAATAAATTTATATTGAATTTATAATCATTTTAATATGTATAATGCTATGTATATTATTGATGATATTCCAGAAAAAAAAATATTATTATAAATTATTTACTTAATTTATTTTAGTTATTCATTTGTTGCGTAAATAATGATTAAGTCTAACGTATTAATTCTTTGAAATGATAAATAATCATTATCTCGTAGCCTAATCGCGAGTAAAATAATTCAAATTTTATTTTGTGTAATGATTTATTCACACATCAAGCACTTTTAATGTTTGGAAAATTTTTCATGTTTTATTGAAATAAATATTAGGATGTAATGAATTGGAATTCATATCCGAGAGAAATGAAAAAAAAATTAACTTTTAGATGGCCGAGGTGTTAAGGCGTATATACAAGAGATTTGCGGAAACTCATTCCTTTATTTTTTTCTTTACAAAAACTTTTTTTATATTTTCAATTAACTGCAGAATTTACATATTGCACTTTTATGGCATAAAAAAGAATTATATGATTTGATCATTAATTATTTTTTATCAAAATAGCCGATCTGTCTAGAAACTAGTCGATTCCAGCGTTACATCCCAGTCTAGCCACTGGACAGTCAGCTTGTGGCGCGCCAGTGTCGACTCAAGGCGGACTAGACAGAAATGATACAGCGCTACGAAATTTTTCCACACGGAAAAAACGGTGATGGGATAAAGCATAGGAGGCCATATTTCACATAGAATAAAAAAAATGTTTTGGCTCTTATAGTTTGCAAGCTATTTCCATTAAACTTTGACCCTTTCCATTCGGAAGTCTGTATGTACCGGAAAATGTACTGGACCGTCTTTTTAACATTTTAGTAGCATATGTATATGCATCTTTAGTTCATCACAAATACACCTTTTTCTCAGTTTTCTTTGAAAACCAATCAATTGTTTTACAATTGTTTGAATAATACTTTTTACACTATCAAGTGTGTACATATTTGATGTATTTCCTTTGTTGAAATTACTTTCACAATATCAGCTGTCGAAAGTGGATGGAGAAACTATTCGTTGGAAAGTTTGGTATTATAATATTTCTTTTTACAAGAGTTCGATAGAAATCTGGGATATGAGCGAGAAAATAGTATTAATTGGCACAGCGTAAAAGTACCACATGCCCCAACTAATGTTTTTCTCAGCGAAAATTAACATTGCAAATAGGTTGGTAGTGCTATTAAAATTTGAAAAAATGCACATGGTGGAATTCATATTTACAAATTGTTTCTAAGGCAAGTCGAGCGTTTCCGATTAAGCAGCATATAACGTTTTAAAATACCTTTCCAAAATAAAGGTCAGGCCCGAAACCAACAATATGTTTTAAATATCTTCAGGGAAGCAAAGTGTGGGTATTTCAACTGTTTATAAAATGAAAGCTAACATTTTTGGCGCCGTAACATGTACAAAAAATGTTTTAAAAAATGCTTGCTCATTTCAGAAAGGTTCTGAGAAGCATAGTAAAATAATACATAACACCTTTAGGCTTCATGGGGAGGTGTGCAATCAATATAAATAGTACACTACTTTATGTGGTGTGAGGGGGTTCTGACAGATTTTCCATGTAGTAACGCTATTCAAAAATATATTTTTCACATCACACAAACTACTGTTGTAGGCTTAGTAACTCTTCTGTATCCAAAGCAAATTATTAAAAACATATAATATGAACCAAATTATTGGAGAATTGTATTAGCCACGCCAACTTTTGAAGGATTTGTCGAATCGAGTCAGCCTTCGATAAACCTTTTAAGGGTCCTAAAATAAAGGTTGGGTTCATCAACCAGATATTGCCAACCAAAATAAAAAATTTTAGAGAATTTTCAAAATTTGAAAAAAAAAGTTTTTTCAAGTTTCAGAAATTGTTGTACAATTTCATTTTATAATGGAGAGATTCTTGAAAATTATCCTATTGAAATTTTTCATTTCGATAAAAATTCAAAAAGTTATAAACTTTTCAACATTTTGAAAATTTCCAAGAATTAGAAAAATAAATATTTTTCTGATAGATTAAAAAATGTCAATCAAAATTTTTATTAGAGATAAAATATGTTTCAAAACTATCCTCATAATATTTATTGATTCGATAAAAATTCAAAAAGTAACAGCATTTTCAAATTTGGAAGCCAAATTTTTCGTTTCATTTTGTTTGCATGGGTTTCTTTTTCAAAAGCAATCGTCTGTATAACCTAGCTGTTGAGCGCGAGTATCGCAATGAGAATGTAATCGTCATGGCCGTAGGTGCTTTGAGAACCGTCTTCAACGTTAAATTGAAAAAAAACATGTTTAATTTCACTTTATGATTGTAGTTCATGAAGGGTTTGAATCACAGTTTTTGATTTGCACGCTCAAGCTGGGCGCATTTTCAGGGCAGCTGAGAATAAAAATTTGTGCAAAGTAAGGAGAAAATATTAAAGTTATCAGGGGAAATGATAATTGTTCATTATTTTGCAATATCTGAATGAGCAGTACCAGATCGAGGTACAAAAATAAATATAATATACATTAGATATAATAGTATTGAACATAATGTAGGAAAGTTCACATTTTGGACAAAATCGAGTGCGAAGCACGAGATACGTGATAAGAATGTGTTCGTTAAACTCGGAGTTTGTCAGCTGAATTCTTCTCCACGCATTCGAGCGTGACCGCGCTTAGAGTGGGGGTTTATGGCTTCTTGTAAATATAATCCCTTACAGCCCCGAAAACGGCATTTCTCGGAGTGTGGACTGTAACTCAAACCACATTGAAACGAAAATCGAGAAAAAAGGGGAGGTTTCTTGAAAGCAGGTGAAAGAAGAAGAGTTATTTGAAAAAGGGAAAACAGTGCGAAGTCTGTATGTAGATGGTTTACATGTAAAATAAAGTCACTAATTTTCATTTCTTGAATCACTTAAAAAAAAGTCATACTGACTTATGTTTTCCACGTGTGATGTTACATGTTGCATTAACCTCTTCCCTCATATGTCATGAATCTTCACAAAACCTCTCATCCCCCCCCCCCCTGCCCTGGAAGTGTGGCCTAGTTTTTGAACGGCCTGGTTTTTACACCATCATTTACGGACAATGTTGCAGCCAAGTGCATGATGGAGGGACCTCTGCAGCTTAAGGTGGGATCCGAACCACTAGAACCTCGGTGAAAGTAGATAGAAAAATTTCCAGCTGTAACGGCTCAGAGATCGAGCCCCGGACCTCTAACATGAAGTCCAAACGCCTAACCGCCTGAGCCACTGAGGTTCCCACGATTATTATTCTTATAAGAGAATTTTCTCTTTGAAAATCTTTGTTAAATGTAGCTTCAAAATTGTTCATTACATAAAGACTTGGCCTCAATGGCCTTCACGGTAAATCGGGGTTCTCTGAACCGTTTTTCTTCTTGCTTGTGGCTTCTTTTAATGCCGAACCGTAAACTGCACATCTCCGCTGACCTCGCCTCCTTGGACAACCCATCGCCGAATGCAAGGGTATATCAGATTCCGGTAAATCGCAGTCCCAGTGTTGTATCAGATTTCAGGGTGGCCATAGGTAACGGAAAAACTGAAAACCTTGCACTTTAAATAACTTTTAAGGATAATGAATTTCACATTTTTAAATTTTGATTTTAAATTGTCTTATTCCGTTTATAAAATATTCTTGGTTAAAAAAGTTACAAGATTAAGATTCTGGCCTTTGAATATTATTTGTCAAGGAACATGAAAAATTAGTCAGGGACAAAGTGGGAATTTTGAAAATGAAGTTTTGCGACTTTTGCGACCTTTTCGTATTTGTCTTACTTTTCTATTTCGGTTGTTTTTAATTGCTTCCTCCTGACGATTATATTTTCACTTAAAAATTTTATTATTTTATTGAAAATTCAATAAATTTGTTACAGAGTCATCCTTCTTGCTTGAAAATTCAAATGTTTTGTTTAAAAAACGTCTTTTTGTTGTAAAAATACATCTGTTGTAGTAGATGTTTCATTCTTTTTATATAGAAATGCAACTTTCTGGTTGAAAATTAATCTTCTTTGGTTGAGGATTGAACTATTTTGTTAAAAATTTGTTCTTTTTGTAGAATTAGACAGTTTTTGATATAAAATTCAAATCTCTTTTTGTTGAAATATATTTATATATCTATTATTTCATTATTCGCTAAAAATAAATCTTTCTTGTTAAAGATTCATCATTTAAGTTGAATAATAATTTCTTTGGTTGAAAGTTCAACTATTTGAGTGAAATTGACATTTTTTAATTACAAATTTATCAGAGCTTCATTGTTTTGTTGAGAATTTTTTAAAGGTTTGATTTATATGAATAAAATTTTATTTTTTAAATTAATTTTTTTAACTGAAAACATAAATTGTCCATTTTTGGTTGAAATTTGATTTTTTTGGTTAAAAATTTGTCTTTTTGGTAGAAAACTAATCTTCTTGGTTTGAAATTTTCTCTTTTTGGTAAAAATGCAACTGTTTTGTTAAAAATCAAGTTTTTTGTTGAAAATTTATATTTTCAGATTAAAAATTCGTCTCTTGGCTTTAAAGTTAAATAATATGGATGAACTTTTTTTTTTCTTGGCTGAAAAATCTTAATTTATTGAAAATATGTCTTTTCAGTTGGAACGTTCATTATTTTAGTTGAAGATTTATCTTTTTGGATAAAAATTGTACTATTTTGTTAAAAATTTAATAATTTTGTTGAAAAGCTGTACTTTTGGATTTAAAATTGATCTTTACTGTAGAACAAATCTGTTAAAAATCTTACCAGATTGAAATGTTGGACATTGAATATTTATGGTCAGGGAGAATGAAAAATTATTTAGGGAAACATCGAGGAAAAGTCAGGGAATTTTGAAAATTAAGTTTTTCGGTGACTCTGAGGTCTGTATTGAGGTGGTAACATCCTTGTTAGCTATACAATTCGACTAACAATAAAGTACTGAGATTATTACAGATTTATTCTATTCTATTTATTCTATTTAAATATATCTAATTACATACTTTAAGATCGCACGTCATATAGCGTTGAAGAATTCAGGGGAAAAAATCAGATTATTCTGAGGGAAGAACTGATAGTCGGTGAATTATTATTTAATTTCGATGTTAATTATTTACTTGGACTAATTTCGATTAGAGAGGTTGATTCATTTATAATAAGAATAATTTATAATAAAAATTAATAATTTTGAATGTATCAAATATTAATAATTGTTTATGCAGATATTTAATGTGTATGGATGTTCATTAAATGGAATGGTTAAAGGCTAGATAACAGATAATGCTTCTTGTTACCTGTGTTGAACGCCCATGGGCACTCTCATCGGTCTGCAAATTGATTCCTAAAATACCACGAACCCATTATGTTGTGAACGGTTTGAGCAGATAAGGCGCTTCAATTACATTCTGGGGAAATTATTTATCCCTATCAGAACTTAACGTACTTGAAACAGTTTTCAAGCTTCATCCATTTCTGTAAGTTCACATTACAACCTTCAAGTTAATGAAATTCTCCTCTAACATTATCATTTTCAATTCAATTCGTTGTTTTAGACAGTGAATTTCAAATTTATGTTACTACAAACAACACAGAAGAAAGTTAATTTTGTCTAATTTTGTCGGTGCGGTCAAATGACATATGTGATTACTCAGTGACGTTCTTCTTGTGAAGTTTAATTAGAAAAACATAGAGGTAAAAGAATGGGAGATAGGGACATAGAAGAGAACCACGGAGGATGAGTCTAAAGTTTTTTGTTTCACTAATGATTAAAGAAGCAATAATAATAATTTTTCATCAATTAATTCAAGTTTTGTCCCGCATCCGTAACCAGAGCCTCTAATTTGTTACATGGCTGAAATGCCTTATAATATTAATTACAAATTAAAAAAAGTTACAAGTTATTTTAAAATACATAGTTTAATGGAAATGAGGTCAATTAAATTCTAAAGTGTATAGGACAGGACTCATTCACATTGCCTTACTGACGAGTCTAGTGAATCAGTCCGGGACGCAACATCTTAGATTTCGTACAATTGAGGAAATAAAAATATTTTGTAGTAAAAATATTTAAAAAATTAATGCAGGACGAAAAATAACAATTATCGACCCTAAATCCAATTAAAAAATCTTATTTACCATCACGATACTGGTGTCAGTTCAAAACGATATCTTTCGAAAAACCAGTCATTTTTAAAATTTGTGCTTAAACCAAAGTTTCATTTCGATTGAAAAATGTATTTTTCCTATGTGGAGCACGTGTCTTAAAAAGAAATTTGTTTCAAAATGTTTCGGTCAGAAAGGTGCTGATATATTAGTTTATAACGCTATAACCTGAAAACGGTTGATTGTACAAAAAAGTAGTTCAAAAGCCTACCTTAGATATTCATAATCAGGAAACTTTACTCGCCGTTTTGAGCCGAAGTTATCCTCTGGACCTTTCAGTGCATACAGCATTACTAGTGGTAACTGGATTATAATACTGTTTTGCTCTAATACAAATTTTTCAAAGAAGAACTCAAAATGAAAAAATTCTCGCATTTATAATTCATACACTTTTACCTTTTTCATTTTATAGAATTCTCTCGAACTTGCTAAAAAGTAAAATATCTAAAAACTATGCAGAAGAGATTGTACCCTTAAAGGACACTTGGGGCTACTGTGACCCCGCGGGCTTTCCTATTTTTCCCGATTGTCTACATTTTTTTCAAGTATTTTCTTCGAATAGTTAAATTAACGCTGAGGCTTTGGAGATATTCTTTTTCTATTTTGTATTGTTTCCACATCACTCATGATTTTTTTCCAGCCAAAAATATCTAGAGCTGTATTTGGAGGTGGGTCCGTTAAGGGTTGAGAATTTAATTTTATAAATCACCCCTGTGTGAATTTCAACATTCATACCGAATATCTACTATCATTAATTAATTTAAAATTCTATATTTTTAGTTTTTAATTTATATACAATAATACTTTTCGCTATAAAAAGCGAATCACTGTTTCTCAAAAGCAGTGCAATTCCACGGATTTAAAATTATGGAGTACCTATTCCGTAGTTGTTGACTAAAGGCTAAATAATTTTTATTTATGAATTCAAAAACATTATACTAAATTTAGTATATAAAAAAAAGGTTTCTGAGTACCAAGCTTTCCGGTTTGTCAAATTTCTGATTGGATAATTATATAAGGATTATTAATAGTTGACAAATGGGAAAGAAATCAGTTAAGATGGTTCGGACATGTTGAAAGAATGAAAGATGAACGCCTAACGAAACAAGTGTATAAAGGTAAAGTAAATGGAGCAGACTGCGAGAAAAATTGTTAGAATGTGTGAGTGAGATCCTCATGCAAAAAGACATAAGAAGTTATATAAACAGGAGGGCTTGCTTGAAAAAATGTATGGACGTGAAGGAAGCTAGAGAAGTATGCCAGGACAGAAAAGTGTGACGAGAAATAATTTATAAAAGAATGTCAGTAGAGCGAATGACGCCTGAAACTAAAGACCTTGGATACCAAAGAGCCCGAGTGGGGATCCTGACATAACAACCTTGTGAAACTCTTCACTTGGGGTGATCTCTAGAGAAATTGATCAGCAACCTACTATCGGCGAGAAAATTGGAGTCCTCTGGCTTTGTCGTTAAAAAAGTAAGTGAAGAAAAAATGTTAGCTCAATGAATGGAGGATAATTTTAAAGATCAAGATTTTGTACGTTAATGACCTTGAAACGAATATGCCTGAAAATTTGTTAAGCTTACAGACCGGAAAATCTGATATAAAGTAAGGAAATTTGACAGCTTTTATAGACAGTGAACTTTGGAAAATTTGCAGAATATAACAAATTGTTCAATTTTTGTACGTAAATATATAATTGTACTATATCTTCTGCTCTACTGAAGATAATAAAGTGATTTAAATTAGAGGTAGTTAGTTGAACTATTTGTAATTATTCACAATTTAAAAAAAGTATGTGCTTCTTATACTCTTCGTGTAAATTGCGATTATATTCCGCAAATTTTCCAACGGGAATTTGTTTAGAAATGTTTAGAGTACCACCATGATTTTTTTTTTAGATTTTTCCTATTATTTTTTTAATAAAAGACTATGTTTCAAAGTTCACTGTCGTTAAAACCTGTCAAATTTCTATACTTTTTGACAGATTTTTGAGTCTGTAAGCTATACAAATTTTGTTGGCATATTTTTTGGCATAGTTTCAGGCTCATAACCGTACAACATTTTGAGATTTAAAATGTTCCTTTATTCATTGAGCTACCATTTTTTCTCTACTTATTATTTTAACGTCAAAACCAGAGGACTCGAATTTCCTCGCCGATAATAGGTCGGAGCAGTGTTGCGGATCGAACGTGTTATTTAAATAAATAACACGAAAATTCTAGATCAATCTAAAAAATCTATACCTCCTTCCCCACATTACTATTTTCTAACCGAGCGAGTCACGCCTACCCATAAAGGGAAATGGCTTAATTGTATGATAATAATAATTATTATTATGTATAATCTGTGTCACAGAAATATTAGTCTTCGGAAATATACGTAAAATGTACGATGTAAGTTACTATTGTATGGTTTTCCGGTCTCCTTCCTATGTCGAGGATGCTTGACGTCAGATGACCGAGAAAGGTATATATAACGCGACTTGGCATCGGGCCAATTCCACCCCTCCCCCCATACCTACCCCCTCAATTTCCGTGACAATTTCAATCCATGGAGAACTGAAGGACCAACCCTCCAACAGCTACCACCTCACCTCCTTCCGCTTCATCTCTCTTTCCACAATGTCGCTTATGTACTTCATTCATAACCCTCCAACAAATTAGGCTATGCAAACACCGGACGCGTTTAGGTACAACAAAATATCACATATATGCGTAGAGGATGTACGAAAGTTTCTACACCTGAAACTAGAGGCTTGATGAGCCGGAAGCCCGGAAGATCTTCGAGACTAATGACAGAGAGATTTTTTACATGAGTCATTTTCACATCATTGAGGTTTTTACGTCTTCAATGTTTATTGCAGGCTGTAGTTTTTAAATACATCGCTTATTTTGTTTGAGCACTTATTCGAATGTAAATTAGTAATTTTTAATTAAAACTCTAGCGTAAAAGCGTTTTTGCTCGAGATTTTTCATTTTAATGGTACAGTGCAAACTCCGAGCATTGCCGCCACGATCATCGCCTCTTCTCCGATTTCTCACTCGAGCGTTATCCCCACTTTAGCGTTGGTCGCGATCGATGCATTTCATAACTAACGCATTCGAGCGTGATCGCGCATAGAGTGGGGGTTTATGGCTTCTTCGAATTATGCTCCCCTACAGCCCCAAAAACGGCAATGCTCAGAGTTTGGACTGTACCATTTATTGAAAAATAGAGAAGTGGTGCCTAATGTGGTGCACCCAAATCTATCGCTTATTTTAAAGACTAATATAAGAGATTTTGGCGTAGAAAAATATAGAGCATGTAGTCCGATGTCTTAGATTTACTCTACATATAGCTACAATTATATAGGAATCAATTAAAAACGTTCATCTAAGATTATCCTAAAAAGTAGGCCTGCGTCGTATTACATGCCGTGTTTCCTAATGTAGCGAAGCTCTGTTGAAGAAGATTGATAGGATTTGATTTTTAAAAATCTGTTTGCCTCGCGGGCACACTCTCATCGCGCGCTGCGCGCGCAACTCGCAAGTTTGAGCGCGCCCAGGGCGTGCGACTGTTGATTCTCGCTCCTTCGGCTTTAACGAATGCTTTGTCATCACGTTCCTCGTGCTTTGCACTTGATTTTGTTCAAAATACAAAATTTTCTACATTTTAAGTTCGACCCAGCTCTCTCGGGAGCTAAGGGATCGTCGGTCCCTCTGAACGAGGATATGGTAACGGAAGAGGCCAATCATTCCCTCAAAAACAAGAAACGGTTCAACGCTTCCCTGAAAAGGAGACTGAAGAGGTAAGCGCAGCAGGCTAGCAGAGCAGATGCGGGAGCTGGAACGTCGGCAGCTATAGGGCCGACATCCAGCATTAAGGCCCAGATGAGAGGTAGGGGCTCAGAGAACACCCCACTAGGGGTGGTTAAGCCTTTGAAGAGGCACGAGGCGGCCAAGCAGCCGACGAACAGCGAGTCGTCGGGAGCTGGACTGATTGCCACTCAGAGGACTACCCCCCTGACGATAGTGGTGGTCGATACCAACTACCTGGACTCAATGCTCACTACGGAGCAGTACGAGATCTTCAGGGAGGCTACCTGGAGGGCGTTCGAAAAAGTGTCCCCAGATCAATGGCCAAGATTCGTGACTTCCTTCTGTAGGGGAGGGGTCTTCGTATTTGTGGCAGCCTACCTAGCGGCTAAAGCTTGTCTACTCAAAGCAGTGGTCGAAACAAAGCCGTGGGAGTTGCTCCAGAAGTAGGTAAGGGCTACGGCGTGGTTCCCGGATAAACTGGAAGACCCGTCTGTGGTACTCCGGCGACTAGAGGGATTCAACCCCTCACTTAAGACAGCGTCCTGGCGAATCGTCAGGCACGATAGGCCTCAGGAAGAGGACACAGCAGGAGGCATCAGACATCTCTTACTGGTGCAGATTCCTGAGTCCCAGACGAGGGCTCTTGCGGCCCTCAACAACAGGCCCTTCTATCACTTTGGACAGGTCAACTTCAGGTTTGCTAACCAGGTACAGGAGGAGCCTGTTGAGACACAGGAAGATCAAGAGCAGACCTAAGTGACTGCTCCTAGTCTCACTATTACCCAGATTAACTTGCATCACAGCAAAGGCGCCTCTGCAGTTTTGCAGAGGGGCATGGCTGCGAGACACGCAGGTATCTCGCTAATCCAAGAACCTTGGTTAGTTCGAGATATCATAAGGGCATTAGAGGGGCTGGTCTTTTTTGTTACAGGGACCCCAAGGCGGTCAAACCAAGGGCCTGCATACTGGCGAAGGAAGTCAACGCTGTCCCGCTGCTTGAGCTATGTTCGAGTGACCTGATGGTGATAGCCACGGATGTCAAAGGAATAGGAAGGCTAGTTCTGAGATCGGCTTATTTTTCTTATGATAGCGATACCAACCCACCAGTGGAGGTATGTACACTGGTGGAATATTGCAAGGTAAGTGGTATTCCTCTTCTGCTGAAATGCGATGCTAAACTCACCATACATTGTGGGGCAGCACGGACATCAACTCAAGAGGTAATGAACTATTGGAATATCTAATCACCACTGATTTAGATATTCTTAACACGGTCTTAACACGGTTCTTAACACGCAACTCCATCAGGGAGGAAGTCTTTGACATCACTCTCTGTACCAGTAGTTCTAGAGATAATATCAAGAGGTGGAGAGTTTCAGATGAACCCACTCTCTTACATCACTTACAGATAAAATTAGTTTTGGAATCCATTGTATACGCTGGCCCCAAATGGGTCACAAATCCAAGAAGAACGGACTGGGTTCAGTTTTCCACGAAACTGAGATGTGCACTTTCAGGGGTTCTCAGGTGAATTCGAGACGTGGATAACCTGGAAATGGCAGCCAGGAAACCAAGAGCTGAATCAACTTTTGCAGAAACATCGAGAAGGGAGCTGAGGCGGCTAGACTGGATAAGCTGCTTTCTCGAAATGCGGACGCTATTCTCGGCACTCTGAAATTGCCCAGCGGGGGTACTCAGAGTCGAACAGGGATACCTTGTCTCACCTGATCAAGGCCCATTTTCCAGGCTTTTCAAGGTTCTGGAAAAACGGGACGACACTTTGGAGGCATACGAGGTCGCCTGTGGCCCAACTGGGCCCAAGATGGCAGCTGGCCAACGAGATTGTCACCCCTGCCAGGGTCAGGTGGAACCTGAAGTCCTTCAGTCCTTACAAGTCTTCTGGCACAGATTGCATATATCCAGTCCTCTTACAGAGGGCTGGTAAGATCATCATAGGGCCGCTAGTGAGACTTGATAGGGCTAGTCTGATCGAGGGGTACGATAGTTGTCTTTATTTCGAAAGCAGGTAGGATCGGTTATACCTTACCCAAGGATTTCCGTCCCATCAGCCTAACATCTTTCCTCAAACTGAATTAATCATATTTATTAAAATTCTTTAAAGGAATTGTTTAAATCCCTATTTATCTTTTAAATCCTTTATTTTTGTGTAAATTCCTGAAAATCCCTTAAGACCGTCAAAATCACTAGGAATCCCTTCAAATTTAATTTAATTCTACTTATTTTCTAATATCCTGAAATTTTTTGAAATTTTACAAAATTCTTTAAAATTCCTTGACATGTTTTAAATCTTTTCAAATTCTTTGGAATCCCTCTAAATCCCCAGAATTGTTTAGAAATTTTTCAAATCCACTAAACTTGTTGAAATGTCCAATGAAATCGCTTAAAATCTATGAAAATTATGGGAAATACAAACTAAATTAATTATAGCTATCAAAATTCACGGAAAGAAAATCGTTTGAATCCATAAGTACCTCCTAAATCCTTTAGTCTTGTGAAATTCCTTAATATTCCTCAAGATTGTTGAAATCACTAAGAATGTCTTCAAATTTCATTTATTTTCAATTTAGAACTTCTAAAAAATTCTCTAAAATCCCTTGAAATGTTTTAAATGTTTTGAAGTCCTTTGGAATCCCTCAAAATCCTTGGGAATGATAGGAAATCTTTGAAATCCCCCGAAATTGTTATTAAAACTGAAAAATTGCTTAAATCTATGAAAATGCTCGATAATTGAAACTCGATTCATCAGACTTATGAAAATGAAAAAAAAACATTTAAATCCCTATTGATAGTCGAAATCCTTTATTCTTGTTTAAACTCCTTGAAATTCCCTAAAATCCCTTAAAATAATTAAAATCGCTAAAAATCGCTTCAAATTTAATTTAACTTAATCTGTTTTCAAAAGTTCAAAAGAAATATTTCGAAATCTTTGGATATCCTTAAAAAAAATTGAAATCCCTGGACATGTTTTCAATCTTTCAAAATTCTTTGCAATCCCTAAAAACCCCGGAATTGTTTCGAAATTTTTAAAGTCCACTAAAGTTGTTCAAGAGTCCAATGAAATCGCTTAAAATCTATGGAAATTCTCGGAAATTGAAAGGTAATTAATTATAGTTATTAATTTTTTTTTAAATCGAATAAATTCATATTAACCTTCGAAATCCTTTACTCTTATGAAATTCCTTAAAATTCCTCGAGATCGTTGAAATCACTATGATTCCCTTTGAATTTAATTTATTTTCCAAAGTTTAATAGAAACATCTTGAAATCTTTGGAAATTATAAAAAATTCTTTGAAATCCCTTGAAATGTTTTAAATGTTTTGAAGTACTTTATTATTGCTTAAATTCTTCAAAATTCCTTAAAATGCCTTAATATAATTAGAATCGCTGAAAATCGCTGAAATACTTGAAGTTTTTGGAAATCCTAAAAAAAATTGAAATCCCTTATTATTTTTAAAATTTATTTAAATGCTTCGGAATCCCGTAAAATCCCCGGAATTGTTTAAAAATCTTCGAAATCCCCTGAAATGGTTATATGATTTGATGAAATTGCTCAAAATCCATGAAAATTCCCAGACATTCAAAATAAATTAAACATATTTATTTAAATTCTCAACAAAAAAAATCTTTTGAATCCCTATTATTCTTTGAAATCCTTTAATCTCGTGTAAATTCCTTGAAAGTCCGTCAAATCCCTCAAAATCGTCGAAATCCCTAGGAAAATATTCAAATTTAGTTTATTTCAACTTATTCTATAATATCCTGAAATTTGTGGGAATTCTAAAAAATTCTTTGAAATTTCTTGACATGTTTTAAATCTTTTAAAACTCTTTGAAATCCCTTAGAAATTTCCGGAACTGTTTGGAAATCTTCAAAATCCACTTAAATTGTTATAAGATCCGACGAAAATGCTTAAAATTCATGAAAATTTTCGGGAATTCAAACCAAATTAATCATATTTATTAAAGTTCTAAAAAAAACTGTTTCAATCTCTATTGATCTTAAAAATCCTTCAATCTTGTGAAATTCCACAAAATTCCTAAAAATCCCTCAAAATCGTTGAAATCTCTGGAAATCGCTTCATATTTAATTTAAATTAATTTATTTTTCATAGATCAACACAAAAATCATGAAATATTTGGAAATCCATAAAATTCTTTCAAATCCCTTTAAATGTTCTAAAACTCTCGAAATCTTTTGGAATAATATAAAATCCCCGGAAATGTTTGGAAATATTCAAAATCTTCTAAAGTCCCTCGAAATGTTTTGAAATTACTACTGATTATCTTATGATGGTTTTTTTAATAATTTTCCAAGAATCATGACAAAATCATAAGAAATTCATTATATGTAAATCATTATAGACCTATAATAAATTTCCTATAACATTTTTTCGTGAGGGGGGATTACAAGGGATTGTGAAATATTTGTTTGATTTATATAGACTTGAAAGCAATCTTATGATATCTCCGTAAACGGAGATATTATAAAAAAAAATATTTGTTCGTTAATACAATTTTCAATCATTGTGTAAGCCTAGCTTCAATTTCTATTTAAAATGCATGCCATAACCTCGTTGAGAATTATTTTTTCTACTAAAACAAAAAACAAAAAAAAACGTTGCAAATTGAACTATTCTGAATCCAGAGCTTTGAACATGAACGAATTTAAACTTATTTCAATCTAAAGTAAAAAATTAATAATTAGAAAATCAATTATGCAGAATTTCATTTCGAGGGGAACAGTTACATGAATTAATTATTGAAGGCATTGGTTAATATGTTTGATTTTTAATACAAATAATATTAAACTTATATAATTTAGTATGATATAGATCTGTGCCAACTAATTTTGTGCAATAATTGTTCTAAATTAATAACTAATACTTAAATGAAATGCATATATGTTTTTATTTATCAAAGGAAAATAAATCCTCATTTTTTACGAAGCATCAGATGCAAGTTTATGAAGCATAATTTTATGGCTTCACGATTTGGTTTTGTCCACAGAGGGACTTTAATGAACTGCCCTTTTACAAAAGAGAGCATTAATAAAAGGAATGTAAAAGCGTACTTTTAGCAGAACCACTGTTTACACAATTTCTAACCGAGCACAAAGCTCCTCTTCAAAGCACTTTATTGAGTTCATGACAACACAATCTCGTTGTGAAATTTCAATTTTCCCTGCGGACAATTTACCTATTTTTCGAGCGTAAAATCCCTAACGGGAAATCGCATCACTTTATGTGAAACACCATTCGAGATTATTGGAATAATAATTTTTTAGAAAGTTCGACAACTTTTCGTGGGATGTGTTCTTTCCCTCGAGCTTTAATTTGTGAAACAAGTTTTAAATGTTCGGGATTGAGGAGTATTCGACCTCATGAATCTAATATGAAAATTTTATTTCAATTTAAAATTCCAATGTTTAAACAATATTTAATTGAGAGTGTTAATAATGCCCGGAAATTTGTTCGAATCCACGAAAAAATAAATATATTTTTTTCAACAAAAATTATATTTAGAGGTGGCGCGAAAGCCCCATGAAATTCAACATGTATTTCCCATAAGAAAAAAGACGTTTTTGTAAATTTTATTCAGAATCCTCAATATTACTTTTTAAATATCACCGCCATAACTCTGTTTCATAGGGTCCCGGAAAACCCCCATAAGTCAAAAAATGGGGTTTGCGAATTTATTAATGTTGACAACTATAATAGTATAAAAAATTATTATTGTCTACAGCTATTTTCTCCTATATTAATATAAGATAGTTGCGGTTTTTTTCTGAATTTTCCCAACTTCTATACATTTTTCAATTAGAATTAAAGTAATAATTAATTCAAGTTAACAAAAATAATTTTTCAAACAATTTATTATTGTTAATAATATTCCCTTTGCTTAATGGTGGAAAGTTGCGGTTTTTTCTGAAATCGTTAACTATTTGTCAATTTTTCACTTGAATTAGTTAATAATTATTCAGGTTGAGCAAAAATAATTCTTAAAACAAATTGTTTTTTTTTTTCAATAACTATCTTCATCTATCTTAACGCCAGATAGTTGCAGTTTTTTTCTTTAGCTTTACAATAAACTTGTTGTTGAAATTTAAAACCAAACTTTTAATCTTTGTTTTTGTCTTTTGTGTAAGGTATTATTTTTGTTTACAATAATTCATTTTAACATTGGGAAAAGAGCAAAAATGATTCACCAAAAAAAGTTAAATACTATTTAAAAAATGATTTGCACAATATGTGAAAAGTAGACAATTAGTTGTAAATTTCAGAAAAAACCGCAACTTTTTATCACTTGTCTGAAAGAAGATAGTTATAAACAATTATCAATTGTTCAAACGACTATATTTGTTAATTTGCAATATATATTACTTCACTATGTAAAAAGTGGGTACAATGCTAAACATTTCAGAATTAACCACACCTGTAATGCATTAATGAAGATAACAATAGTTTTAAACAATAATTATTTGTTCAAATAATTATCTTTGATGAATTCAATTAATTAATAATGCACTCTATGTGAAAAGTAGACAATTAGTTGTAAATTTCAGAAAAAACCGCAACTTTCTAACATTATTCAAATTGAATATTATTAATAATAATAAGAAATTGTTTCAACAAATAATTTTCTTAACTTCAAATAATTATTCAACCCACTTCAATTGAAAAGTTAACAAAAAGTGGAAAATTTCAGAAAAAACTGCAATTTTATTGCATTATTTAAAGAGAATATTGTTAACAATAAAAATAAATTGTTTAAACAATTATGTTTCTAAAATTAATTAACTGTTACCTCTCTTTTATCGAAAATTGGACAAAAAGTTAGAAATTTTTTAAAAAGCCCCGACTTTCTATCTCCATTCTAAGAGAAAATTGCTAAAAACAATAATAAATTGTTTTTAAAAATTATTTAAACATCCCATTATCAGTATAAGGTATTATTTCTTGTATGAGAAACAATTCAAATTTAAAAAAAAAACGCAAAAAAATTATAATTTGCGCCAATAACTCGCTAAACCCATTTTTTCATTTATGGGTTTTTTTGGGACCCTGTAAAACAGTGTTCAAGCCAATAAAGTGACTTCAATTTAGTCTTTTTTATTTTTAGGACCGAAATTCAGATCTATTTGGGGCTGAAGTTAAGTGAAGAGTTCCATTAAATTAATTTTTCTATTGATTTTATTCAACTCAAAATGTAGGCTTAATTTAAGTCCCATGACAGCTAGTTTTCAGTCTCAATTTTAATAGTTATAGATTTCCGTTATTTTGAGGAATTTCTAAGGATTTCAATTATTAAACGTTTTTTTTTAATTTCAAGAATTTTTTAAGAGCTCTAAAATGTTTTAAGGGATTTCAAAATATTTCAAAGTATCTGAAATAATTTCGGGTATTTTAAATGTTTCCGAAGAATTTTCAATAGATTTTAATGATTTTAGAAAATCTCAAAGGATTTGAAAGATTTGCGGGTATTTTTAAAACACTTCAAAAATTTTCAAGAGCCTTATGAAATTTCAAGAAATTTCCAAATTTTTAAGAGCTTTCCAAATATAATATTAATTTTCAAAGATTTCAATGATTTTATGGGATTTGGTTAAACTTTAATGACTTTAAAAGAATTTATTCTCAAGAATTGAAGGATTTTTCAGGATTTCTAAGATTTTCAAATATTTTTGGGTATTTGCGAAGATTTTAGAGAATTTTGAAGATTTTAGAGTGTATGTTTGTAAAAATGTCAAGGAATTTTCAAGTTTAAAAGATTTTAATTTTAATTTTAGCGTATTTTAAAATATTCCAAGGAACGTTCCATTGTGTTTAGTAATTTAATGCTAATTTAAAAAATATAAAAGGTTCAACAAAATTTTAGGAAATTTTGAAAGATTCCAGGGCATTTTTGAAAAAATTTACAAAAATTCAACATATTATTCAAGGCTTTTAATTATTTTAAGGGATTTGGAGAAATTTTCATATGATTTTAAAGAATTTTTCAAAATTTCAAAAGATATGCAATAATTTTACGGTACATAAGGTTTCATAATACTTCCGGGATTTTTAAAATATTCTAAAGCATTCCAAAGAATTTACTAATAAGTAATGAGGAATTTTGTAGGATCTTAAAGATTCGAAGTGATTTTCAAATATTTTTTTGCAATTTATTCGAAATTTATTTGGAATTCACGCTTAAATGTTATTAAGTTGTGCTGATTTTTCTTTAATTCTTTAAATTGTTAGGAATTCTCTTGAATTTTCGAAATTCACTAGAATTCTTCTGAATTCACTCTTCTTTGATCAATTCAATAGATTTTGAAATTTTTTTTCATAATTCATCTTGAAGTTTTCTAAAATCACATAAATTCCTAGGAATTTTATATAATTTGTCTGAATTTCTTTAACTCTTTCTAAACTGATTTCAAACTTACTGCATCCAATACATTTCTTATATTTAAATTTTTTTTCGATTCAAATGCATTTTTTTAATTCATCGTGAATTTTTATGAATTTCATCGTATTCTTTGATTTTTTCTAATTCGTTTGAATTATTTCGAATTTAACTTGAATTATTTGAGTTCAGCGCATGAGTTTCATTGAATTCTTTTCAATTATTTTGAATTCTTCTAAATTCAAAACAAAATAAGTCACATTTTTAATGTGCATTATTCACTTTCGTTTACATTTTGTGTTAGAAATTAGTTATCTTTGCCCCTTTTTTGTTTAAATGGTTAACTTTTTTTCAACAAATTATTCTGTAGTAGCCCAAAAAATAATGACTAATAAATGTGTAGATTTATATTCCAACTTGTTATATTCCATTAATAAAAGATTCTATATTGAAAATGCTACAAGATCAGAATTTTGGTCTTTAACTATTATCGGTCGTGGAAAAAAAAAATTAGGGTAAAAAATCAAAGAAAAGTCGGGAAATAAAATATAAACAAGGATGTTTAGAAATTAAATAATCATTTTCATTCCGCAATTTTCAAAATTTTTCAAATAAATTTCGGTTTATTTTTTTGCATATTTCATCGGGTGTTTGCCTCTCAAAAATGTACAGACTAGCACTTTTTCAATTTCTCGGAAAGTTTATACGGTCTATGAAAATCTGAAAAATCTGCGGAATCCAACGCAATTTTGCACTTCAACGCACAGAGGTGAAATTTCGTCAGTTGATGAAACAGGCGGACGGATATCGGGTAAATGTAAAAGAAATGAAAATGTAGGTAAACAGAGATGATTGAAAAACTTCGGTCCATCATTTCCTCTCTGTAAAAGAAAATTCGGACAGAAAATATTTCCGATTGAAACATTTTCCGAGGATTAGAATTTACGAGATAAAAAATTTCTGAATGCAAAGTTAATAAGATTTTGCATTTTGAAATTAGGAAATCGGTGACTTCAAAATTTCTGCAACAAAAAATTAAAAGTACACAGGCACATGCAAAAAAAATTGGACGTTTTTTTTAATGGAAGATTTTGAAATTTCGAAACAAATTTATGTACTTGAATTTTTGATGAAAAATTTGTTTAATTTGTTATTTAACAACAGCCTTCACACTTTTTTAAAAAACATTTTTTGAAGACATTCAGATTTATTAAATCAACCGAATCAACAATAAATGTCCTTTCAATGACTCTTTGCTATGATAATAATTTGAAAATTCACAAGAATTAGGAATATCTAAACAATTTTCATAAACAAATTCCGAGCCTAGCTATGTTTCTACGAATATACTCAATTTATTTTCACGGGATCAAATGAGAATAGCTCTCAGTTACTCTTTGCTATGACACTCTACAAAATGACAACAATTACTAATGACTTAAACAATTTTGATAAACAAATCCAGACGCCTTTTCGGTGACTCTTTGCTACGATACTTTGCAAATTGACAACAATTCTTCAATATTTAAACAATTTTTATCAACAACCAAATTAACATATCAATGAGTAATCGGATAAATATTATCTGAATTCGTTAAAAGATCTTGTTAAAATAATTAACAATCGTTGTCAATTTAAAAATTATCATAGCAAAGACAATTTTAGATGATTCTTGAAAAAATGAAGCGCATTCGTTAAAAAATGGCCAATCTCTGAATCTGTTTATCGAAATTGTTTAAATAATAATTAATTCTTGTGAATTTGCCAATTCTCATTACAAAAATAAATCGGAGAGACATTCTTAGCTGATTTCATAAAAATTGAGCATATTCGTTGAAGTATACTAACAGTGAATTTGTGTATAAAAATTGTTTCAGCAATTGCCAAATAACATCTATTCTCAACTAAACCTATAAAAATCTTAATTTCTCTCGCATTTTATACAAAAATCCTGGATTTCAATTAGCTAAATAGTGCTAATACCAAAAAATAACTTTTTTTTTCAAGTTTGTTCGGAACATAATAAAAAATTGTTTTTATCATTCTAATCCACAAAAAATTTATTTTAGATAGTTTTACTCTAGATATAAGACCTTGATCGATAAATCGGAAAATCATAAACAAAAGTGGTACTTCTGAAAAAAAATCTCACCTTTGTTGCTAAATAAAAAGTTAACTAAATTTGTTATAAAAAATTCAAACACGTAAATCTTTCAAAAATTAAAAAATCTTTCATTGAAAAAAAATTGCAATCGTATAAGTAGTGTTGGCTGCAAATTTATTTAGTCAAAGACACTTTTTTTGCAGTAACTTAATTGGTAACAGGTTTTTGCAAATTTTCAGCAGCTGTGGCTGTACTTCATTTATTATACTTGGTAAACAAAAATGACATTGATTTTGAAAATTTGTTAATTCGACATTTTTTGTTTTCTGCAATTTTATAATTCGGAATTTTTTGTTCGAAATTTTTATGTTTTCAATTTTTTAATTTGGAAATTTCAAATTTTGTCGATAATCGTCAATGTTGGCAAAATAATCTTTTGGAACTTTCTGTTTCCAACTCTTTTATTATTCTGCAAAACTTGAGAATTTCATAATTGGAAAAAATTTTCGGTAAGTCTACGGTGGCCCAGGATATTTTTGTTTTGGAATTGATCTTGTTTGGTGAAAATTCTATTATTTGTTTGAAAATTTAATTATTCGTTGAAAATCTAACTATATTGATAAAAAGTCATTCTTTCTGATAAATTCAACTACTTCCTTGAAACTTCATTTTTTTAGTTCAAATTTCATCTCTTTGTTTGAAAATTTACAATTTTGATGAAAATTTATGTCATGTTTGGCTGAAAATAAAATTTTCAACTGTTAACACCGGCACACAAAAAAAACACTTTTTTGTTTCACAGATGCGACACATATATTCCCATGTATTTTGACCCGCTGAGCATGATTCCGTGGTCCGTTTGAACCCAGAATATCTGGCTCAAGGGCAGTTGAAGGTCAAATTGACAGTAAAGTCATTTATGTGAAGATAACTACTATAATTTATGTTTTTTGGGTCGCTGAATCCGAATCCGGGGTCCATTTGAACTGACTCCGGATTCAGATTCAGCGATCCCAAAAACATATAGGAACTATGGTTCAATCCACTCACACGTCCCTGTCGACATTTGACCTTGAAATGACCTTAAAAAATAGCCAACTCCATTACGCTGATCCCGGATTCGGATTCAGCGACCCGAAAGACATAAGGGTTGGGGGGTCTTATCTTCCGGACAAACCACTTTTTTTTGTGTAGCTGTGTAATCAATTGATACATTGATGATATTTTCGTTATTGGTGCCGGGAAATAATTAGGTTACTGAAAATGTCTGAAAAATTTGCACTAAATAGATCCAATCGGTCTTGAAAATCTATGAAAATTTCAATTTTATTTTTTTTCACTGATTATTTAATAATCTAAAAACACTTCATATTTTGAATTTAAAGAATCAATCGTACCGTGTTGAAATGAACTTTCATCGTCCGTCTCAGTATGAAATATGTTTCCCTTTCCACGAAACTGTTTTAAATTCTGGACCAGACACGATTCTGAGAGTCAAGTGGCCCTAAAATGTTTACGGTAAATAAAGGAAGAATTTTTCTATCTCATTTCTTCTCGACAAAAATGTGCAGAGCCTCGGGCATTCGTTGAGAATAACAAATCTAAAAAAGACGAACATCCATTTCCTTGCAACTATTCTACAAGTGAGAATGAAGAATTGTAAAACAAGAACTGGAAGCTCAGAGGAATGTTTATTTTGAATGAAAAAGAATTTTTGGCTCTATATTAGAGATATAATTTGTTTAATTCATATAAAACTTTTTTGGATTGAGCAATGTTGTCTGAATCCAAGACTACGAAAACGATTTAGTTAAATCAAAAAATTTCTCAAAATTTTTTTTTCATTTGACTAAAATTTCATTGAGTTTAACAATGTTTGATTTAAAGACTGAAAAAAAAAACGATTTGGTTGATTGAATAAAATTTGTGTTCGTTCATCCACAAAATATATTGATTATATGGAAAACAAAATATTTCATTGACAGAACCAAATCTTTTGGTTCTTTCAACCAAATACTTTGATCAATAGAGTATTTGGTAGATTCAATAAAAAAAATGGCTGAGCCAATCAAATATTTTGTTGGATACGATAAAATATTTGTTAAACCCTATATTGAGGAAAGAATTTCTTTCATTCAAACAAATATTTTTCTGAGTGAATAGTTCCTAATTTTTTGAGTAGGCGATTGTGTAAAAGATAAGAGATACTTTGAGAGAGTATAGGTATATTATCAATGCAAGAGAGAATCAGAAGGATAAGAAAATTTCGAAATTTGTTTTGGGTCTATCAAAAGTACCTCGGCTGTGTTCTCCATGTGTTTCGCCACGTGTTCCGCCAGCTATGGACAAACATAGTCATGTGTAGAGTGAGTTCACTATGACCTGAAAGTCATCGCAAAAATTTTTTTTTATGTTTCTATCTCGGGGAGCAAAAAATTTTTTATTCTCCTTATTATCATCCCCTACTTTTTTTCGAATTTTCAAGAAAATAATCACCCTGAAACACGAGCGAAATCGATTAATATCCCGTGCATCCTATGCAAGTTTCCCATTGATTTAATATGGGAAGAAGGTAACTTCATCTCAATGTGTGATTTAAGCGCAAAACACGCCAGGAAATACGAACAGGGCATATTTTATAATATTATATAATTTTAAGACCCTCTTATGGGGCGCCAAATAAGACCCCATTAGTGTGAATTGTCAGTCTCACGTAATATTAAGGTCAATGATCACACTAGAAAAATATTTTTTTTCAATATTAATCATAAATAGACAAGTTTCTTCATTTATGTAGGGGGTAATGTATCCTAGAAAACTCAGGTGAACAAATCTATTCCAAATTCTAGTGCAACGAATGATTATCGGTGTAAAATTCTTCCAATATTGCATTTCCAAAACAGCGGAAAAATATAAACAGAACTAGAGCGATATTCAAAATAAAAAATTATTTCAAAAGACAAAAAGGTGATAATTTTTATAAAATTGTAATAGATTATTTGAGACCATGATAAATGTATCGTATTAAAAAATTTTTTTTTTCAAAACACAAGAAGAAGGAAAAATACATTGAATGTAAAATAATGACTAAAAAAATTCCGAAATAAACTCCTATGTCCGTTGATTTCTTCAGGTGAGTTTTTTAGGTTACATTACCCCCCACATGAGCCTTAATTGTTCAAATAATATTTCTTTGTTCAAATATACAGCTCATAGGAAAAAAAATATAAAAAACGTTTTTCTATAGAAATTTTTCAAAAATTTGGATATTCTTATGTATCTTTCTATTCATTAATTGTTTCCCTTAGTTTTCTAAAAATGTTTTATTTTATTAATTTATTTCTAATAATTATTTCATCATTGTTTTGTTAATCATCCTTATTTTTGGTTTCGAAATTCAAATCTCTTGGTAGAAGGTTATCCTTTCTTTTTTTTAAATGACACTGGTTTAAATGTTATCTTTTTAGGTTGAGGATTCAACAATTTTGTTGAAGATTCGTCTTTTCTGGTTGAATTTAATTATCATTACTTAAAATTAACGTCTTTTTTTAGTTGAAATTCTATCACTCGTACTTTTTTTTGGATAAATATTGATTATTTTGACTGAAAATGTTACCAATCCATTTTTTTAAACGAATTTAGCTTTCTCACTTGAAAATTAAACTACTCAGTTGAAGATGTGTTTATTTAGTTAAAAATAAGTTTTCTTAGTAGAAAAAATCTTATTGTTTAAAAATTCATATTTTTGGTTATAAATTCATACATATAAATTCGCTGAATTTTGAACCAAGTAGATAAATTTGTATCCCATAAAATTAATTTTCTACAAAAAAAGACGAATTTCCAAAAATATACATGAACATAAATTTTCAACCAAATATTTGAATTCACATCTAAAATGCTCAATTTTCAACCAAAATTTAATAGTTAAATTTTCAGTTAAGGAAATTCAATTTTAACCAACGAATGAAATTCAACCCAAAAAATACATTTTTTCAACTTTGAAACAAGTAGCAGAATTTCTAAACAAAAAATGTGTTTCTTTCAATTCAAAAACAGTTCAATTTATCCAAAAAAGGACAAATTTTCAAGAGAATAGTTGAATATTCAACCAGAACAGATTGATTTTCAACCAAACAATTGCATTTTCAACCAAAAAAGATTGAATTTCTACCAAAAAGGATGAATTTTCAAACCAAAAATACAAATTTTTAACAAAACAGCAAGCGAAGTTATTATAAAATACAAATAAAAACAATTTTGATTTTTTCATTTTGGTAAATAATAATATTAGAATTTGTTGAAAAATTTCTGAATAAATACTTTTCTTCTATTCGTCTTTACTGAAGTATGTATTTAAACATACATGAAAGTATTGTTTAAGTAGTTTAAAAATGATTTGAACAAGTAATAACATTATTCACATTTATTATAAGAATCAAAGAATCCATAATATGTACCTATTTTGAGACTTCTAGAAGAAATCGATTTGTAAAAAATTTTAATTGTTTAAACAATTTAAAATTGTTTCAGAAATGAGTAGAAATCAGAGACTTATCCATTCATGATTAGTATTGCAAATAATATTTTTTTAATTTGATGATTAACCCTGATATTACGAGAAACTCTCAATTAGTACATATGGGGAATCCTTTTGAGCCCCATAAGAGTGTCATAAAATTTTTTAATATTGAAAATTATAACTAATTCATATTCACTAAAATATTATAAAAATATTCATGTATTATAAGATACGTTAGTACAATATTTTTTATTTAAATCGCACATAAGGTAACTATTTCCCATATTAAATAAATGAAGAACCTCCCGAAATAGAACTTTTAGCTATGCGTCTTCCGAGATAGAATCTTGTAATTTGGACACGTCGATATTTGCCTTCAGTTTTTGATGCATTTCCGAGAATGCCGATCAACATTGCGGGCCTTCAGGACATTGTGATTTTGCATGTTCAATGTTATATTTATGTTATAAAAAAACATGTTTTGTATAAACGACGCCGACCGAGTTGATATTTCCCGAACAGCACACAATATAGAAGCAATGTTGCAGGAATCTTATATGAACACATTGGCAATATTGCTGTGCAATGTTGCATAATTATTGCTGCAATCTATGATTGCTTTATCCAGATCAGTATTGTTTCGCAATTTTGCAAACTTGGTGAATATCAAGATTGCGAAGCAATATTTCGTAAGAACTTTGCTCAGAAACTTTGCATAGCAGCGTTGCATATCAACACTGCAACATCATTGCATAGCAACTTTGCATATCTACTTTGTACCTTAACTTTACTAAGCAGTTTTGCATATAAACTTAGCATTGCAACTTTGAATACCGACTTTTAATGGCAACTTTGCATACCGACTTTGCATATCAACTTTAAATAGCAGCTTTAAATAGCAACCTTGCATGGATGCGTTGCATAGAAACTTTCCATAGAAACTTTGCATAGCAACTTTGCATAGCATATTTGCATATTAACATTACATAGCAACTTTGCATAGCAACTTCCGACTAGCAACTTTGCATAACAACTTTCCACTAGAAAATTTCCACTAGCAAATTTACATAGCAAATCTGTACAAAAACATTCGATATTAACTTTTCATATTAACTTTGCATAGCAACTTCGCACATCAAACTTTAAAACAACTTTGCATCGAAACTTTGCGTAGCAACGTTGCATAGCAAATATGCGTAGCAACGTTGCATAGCAAATATACATAGCAACTTTGCATAGCAACTTTACGATATCAATTTTGCCTATCAACTTTACACAGGAACTTTTGATGGCTAATTTGCAAAGCAATTTTGCAAAGATAATTTCCGTTGCAAATTTTCGTAGCAACTTGGTCAATCCATTTTTCTTAGCAACATTTCACGACAACTTTAAGTAGCAGCTTTTTCTATAAACTGCATAGCAACATTGCTTGTCAACACTGAAGCAAATTTGCTTAGCCACTCTAAATAGCAACTTTGCATATAAGCTTCCTATATCAATTTTGCGTCGCCAATTTGCAAATTTGCATATATTGCATCAACATTGCTTCAATATTGCACGGCAATGTTGTCATGCAATATTACAGCATCATGGCTTCAATATTGCGTGCTGTTAGTTACTTCAATAAATTATGAATTTTTTCAAGGTCAATTAAAAAAAACGGACAATCATAGAAGTTTGATCATGATTTATAAATAAAACTCAAAAGTTATAAAAAAACACTTCGCAGATGAATAAATTAATATTTCGATAAATATTTTTGGTGAGTTTGACTATTATAAAAATGATCGACGTCACGAGTTATTTGAAGCGTAAAAGCCAAACATAGCACACCAGCTTGACGAAACAGTGATAAAATGTACGCCCAGTATACAGTGGTTGCGTGATTTTGCGAAAATGTTTCGGTGAACTCTCCTTAATCTGTTTCTAACTAGTTCTTACTTACCAGCTTTTCGAGTTGCTTATAGACTGCAGAGAAATAGGGAACTCCGTTCGTGCTGGAATAAACGTGGATTACGTTTTAACGTTGTAATCTAGTAATTAAATTCGGATAAGGTACCATTATTGTGGTACTTGCACGAGCTGAATAAACAAGAACAATTGAGATTGAGAATGAAAAAAATACTTAGGGAAATGCTTCAAAATAGCTACGATATTTCAAAAACAATTTTTAAAAGCTTCTTTTTTCAAATTTGGAACAAAAAATATATGAGTAATGATTATTCTTCTGAAACTGAATTGTAACTGGAGAGTAATTAGTATTTAGATCAAAAGCTAATCAGTAGAATATGGGTTTCTTATTCGTCGATTTAAGTATGTCGGTTTATTCTTGAATTATTGCTTCCGGTTCAGAGATACATAGGAAGTTCATTGAATTTGATTTATAGGGTATGAAAAACCCTTTAAAATGAGTCCTACTAGAACTTTTTGCGACCAATAGTTTACGAGAAATAAATTTGTTAATTAAAGGCAGCGTATGTGGGCAGAACATTTTTTTTTAAACGATGAAATTTTTTCAAAAAACAATCCTGTACAAAATTTACTTCACGCGTCACCTAGGGGATAGTTGTTCTTCAAGGAAAACTAATTTCGATATTTACACAAAAACGTTTACGTTCTTAACAACAAATTGATATGAACAATAATTTTTTTTTTAACTAAAATTGGTCGAAACAATATGAAAAATTGTTTTTATGACTATTGAGGATGAAGAATGATTTTTCAAACAAAATAACTCAAATTTTTACAATTTATTGAACCAAATTTTGTTAAAGAATTTGTTTGAATAAGTGACAGAAAAAAGTGTTACCCCATTTGATTCTGCTGAAAAAATTAAATAGAAACCAAATGTTGGATTATTTTTTTCTCAGCCGAATTTGCACTTTTGCAATTGTTTATTCATGTTATATAACAAAACGATTTGAGGAAAAAATTATCCATCCCATGAACTATGAGTGATGAAATAGTATATTATGCGCTATTATAGTATATTATACGATATTTTTTATAACAAATGGATGATTTAAGACATTTCTCGAAATACAGTCATGACTTTAGTCCATAATAGTTTTTGAATAAAGAAGCATGAAATTTATGTTAACTTATTCCAAATTATCAAATATTAAATAAAAAATTGCCGGAAAATTTTGGTAATTTACAGTATCTTTAGAGGTGAATTATGGTAACTTACCATAAATTTTCCAAAATCCAATTTGAAAATGTCTATAACTTTTCGGACATTTATGGTAATTTCAAAAGTCAGTAGGGTAACTTACCATAAATAACCCAATATTTATTTTTGAAAATTTCCATAAATTTCCGAAAATTCATGCAAATTTTTGGTAATGTCTTGTAATTTTAATGGTGAATATGGTGCAATACCAGAAATTAACCAAAATTAATTTTGTTGAATTTCCGAAAATTTATAGAAATTTTTGGTGATTTATGGTAATTTTATCGGTAAATATGGTAACTTACCATAAATTTCACAGAATTCATTTTTAAAAATTTCCATAAATTTCCGGAAATTCATGAAAATTTTCGGTAATTTTTGGTAATTTTACTTGTTTATATAATAAATTACCATAAATTACCCAATATTCATTTTTTTTAATTTCCGGAAACGTATGGAAATTTTCGGTAATTTATGGTAATTTTACGGGTAAATATAGTCACTTACCGTTAATTACCCAGAATGATTTTTTTTAATTTATGGAAATTTATGAAAATTTTCAGTAATTTATGGTAATTTTACCGGTTAATATAGTAACATACTATAAATTACCCAATATTCATTTTTTACAATATCCGGTTTGTTGATTAAATCCTCTCATCCCAATATTAACTTCTCTGCTATGCCTGAATTACATTTTAAAAATATTCAAATTTGGTATGATTCCGTCATATTTCTAATGAAATTTTTTTAAACTATATAAATTGTTCATAAATTATTAGCTGTAAAAGTTTGTTACTAAAAATGTAAAAAAATGGGATTTTATCAAAAAAGTTGTTTTGATTGAAGAACTACTATCCACTAGGTGATTCCCAAATTGAATTTTTTACATAATTTTTTCATTAGAAAAAATGCATTGTATGAAAAAGTCAACCACCCTCCCCCATTCCGCCAACGGCGAAACCAAAATTCCAGAAAAAATTTTGTTGAATACCTTAAACCTTCCATTTTATGTATCTATTAAAAAAAGTTCATCAGAATATTTTTTATAACAATTAACATTCATTAAAGCGTACGATTCACTTAAAACACGCTACGCTTAATTAACAAATTAATTTTTCGTAAACTATTAGCTGCCAAGGGTTCTAGTTGGGGTGATTTTTAAGGAATTTGTATGCCCTGCAAAGTGAGTTATAAGAATATTTTATGTACCTATATCTTAATTGGAAGCAACAATGCAAGAAAACGTATTAAAAAATCTTTTCAATTTTTACTTTATTATTAATTGAAAATATACGCAGAGGGCTTAGCCTACGTAAAAATATATGTGAACTCACTGTTCGAACAGGCTGTTATAGTATATTTGACCCTGTTCAAGATCTACCAATAGAGAAGTCACTAAATTTGTAAAATCCTGCAGGACTCTATCCGGATCCTGATCAGGCTCCTGATCATGCCCCATTGTCTGTTTTCTCGTTTCTTGATACCTGAAACAAGAAATAAAATACTGGTTTTGTTTTTGTATTGTTTTATTCCTTAGGACCTACCTTAAATTTATTATTCAATAGGATTACCCAAAAAAAATGGTGCCCCATAAAAGCTACGTATTTCCCATAAGAAAAAAGACTTTTCTGTACATATTGGTCTCAATCGTTATTCTTAGGTTAATTGAGTTTTTCCGCAACAATTCTCTTTGAAATTATATATAGAATAGGAAGCATAAATTACTCGTTGAATTTCACCACCATAAGTCTCTCTTATAGGATCTCAAAGAACACCCATAGTGAAAAATTGGGTTTTGAGAGGTTTTTAGTGCTAATTCATTTCTTATTATTTTTTTCTTTAGTAAAAAGTGTTTATTGTACCTGAATATTACTGTTAACTGAAATTCAAATGTTTGAAAAAAATTTTAAAATAATTTATTATATTTGTTATAGCATATTCATCTTAGAATAAAGGTTCAAAGTCGCCGTTCTTTAAAAAATTTTTTTGACTTCTCAGTCAGAGCGAAGATCTAATTAACTAAACTTATCAAAATGTATATAAATGGAGAAAAAAATTAATGAAATACAACAAATATGATTATTTAAACAATTGTACAGAATTATACAGAAACCTGCATAGTTTCGGTCAGACGTCCATCGGTCGTACTTTTTTTCATGAAGGGGAATTGAGGGGAAATTAGGGGAAATAAGGGAAGCGGAATTCAGGGAAATGTGGGCAAATGAGGTGTGATGATGCAGGAAAAGTGAGGGAAAATGAGGAAAGGGGATGTAGTGGTTGTGAGGGGAAATGAGGAGAAGGAAATCAGGGGAAATAAGGGGATATTAAGGTATGGGAATTAGGAAATTGATGAGAAATAAGGGGAGGCGAGGTAAAAGAAAAGACAATATATGAGAAGGTAAGTAGGGGAAGTGAATGGAAATGAAAGGATGTGGAGTAAGGGTAATTAGGGGAAATAAGGGATGTGTATGGGAGTTGATGAATAATTAGGAAGGAGGAGTAGAGAAAATAATTAGAAAAAATGGTAAATAGGGTAGGGGAAGTGAGGGCTGGGAAGGAAAGTAGGGGATGCGGAGTGTTAGTTAGGGCAGGGAAGAGAGGTGGAAGTAGGAGAGGAAGAAGTTTATAATGTGGGCAAATGAGGTGTGATGATGCAGGAAAAGTGAGGGAAAATGAGGAAAGGGGATGTAGTGGTTGTGAGGGGAATTCTGAACAAAATTTCTGAAGCAATAAAAACCTCGAATTTTCGTTTTCGGGCATGAAAAATCAGAACATAGGACAAAAAATCAGAAAATCAGGACAGCTATAAAACAATCAGGTCATGTCCTGATAAATCAGGACATCTGCTCACCCTATCCCTCGATCACTTTGACGGTTGCTTTCATTTTCAGTTTTTTGTCCAAACCTTTTTTTATCACGCGCCTGGAACCTGAAAGTCAGACCCCTTCAAAAACTACTGAAAGTTCAGTAAAATCTTACTGATTCTCAGTAAATTTTGACTGATTTCAATTCAGAGAGAGAGAGAGGAATAAATGCGTGCGAAAGGCTCTGACAGACGCGTGATAAAGACACATTTGGACAAAAAAAAAAAAAAAACTGACAATGAAAGCGACCCTCAAGGTGACCCAGGAAAAACGGGGCTTCCTTAATGCACCCCCAGAACCTGGTGGTCGGTGGTTGGTACGTTTGCTGATACGACGAAGGAGATAGACTTTTCTCTCTTGATCTCTTTCGCGTTTGCTTCTTTCTTTCTTTTAGGCGCTCACGTGAGCACACCGGCACAATTCCTGACCAAAAAGCCGGAGTCACCCTCACCTCACCGTCCGTTACTTCTGTCGTCCCCCCTCCCCTCCGCCGCCCTCGAATGTCTGGCTCCCGCCGTCATCGGGCTGGCGGTGCGGTGGTAAGGAAGGAAGGCTGTGGTGGCTAGGCGGGGGGAATCGTCGTACTCGTGACGTTGCGTCTAGACGCCCCCTCCACCGCCGCCCGAAACGACGTCTCTGTCCGGCGAAGCGGAGACGAGGAATCGAAAAGAACGTGTGCGGAACCGCGGCTGCAAGTTGCGCCGCCCTGCCTGCCTCTGCTCAGCAAGCCGCAACTCCGAGGAAAGCTGCGTTGACCCTTTCTTTCGTCAGCCACGGACGGTCAGAGATGGCGCCACCGGCACTCTATTTTCAAATGACCGGCCTGATTTTCAGTCCAAGATAGATGAATTCTCAACGAAAAATGTAATTGTTGATATTTCAAGGGAAAAGGATGCTTTTTAATAAAAGTGCCTAATTTTCAACAAAGTAGAATTTGGGCTTGGGTGTTAATTAATAAATTAATAAAAAAATTGTTTATTGAACAAATTTTATATGGATTTTTGTGTTTTAGCTTTATTTTTAATTAAACGCTGCAATTTGTATCCAATTCTAATGATCAAGATTCGATTTTATTCCTGCATTCATTGATTTTATGATTTATTTTTAAAATTGCTCAATTGTATTATTATTTTATTTTTATTTAATTTCATGTTTTGTCTCCTCAGTTAGGAACTTGACTATTTTTTTTTAAATAGGGTTTTTATTTTTTTATGATAATTAATTTTTTTCAACTCAAAACTGAACTATTCTACTTAGTGGCAAATTCAACTATTTGGTTAAAAATGTATCTATTTTTGTTGAATATTCAACTATTTGGTTGAAAATTCATTTTTTTGGTCAATAGTTTGTCTTTTTTGGTAGAAAATTAATCTTCTTGGTGCAAAAATCATATTTTCGTTTGAAAATTAAACTATTTGCTTGAATATTGAACTCTTTTGTTGAAAACTGAACTATTTTCTTAAAAATTGGTTTTTATCGTTTGTTGATAATTGATTTTTTTTTAACTGGTAATTGAACTATTTTATTTTTGGTTGACAATTTATCTTTTATAGACGAAAAGTCAACTATTTGGTTCAAAAGTTATTTTTTGGTCAATAGTTTGTCGTTTTTGGTAGAAAATTAATCTTCTGGTTGAAAAAATCATATTTTTGTTTAAAAATTAAATTATTTGCTCAAATATTGAAATCTTTTGTTGGAAATTTAACTATTTTCTTAAAAATTGATCCAAAAGAGATGAATTCTCAAGGAAAAATTTAATAGTTGATATTTGAAAGAAAAATTATACTTTTGATTAAAATTGTTTAATTTTGAACAAAGTGGAGTAATATTTTTAAGATTCACCATTTTATTTGAAAATTCATCTCGTCTGTTGAAAATTTAACTTTTTTGTTAAAAATTAGTTTGATTGTTTTTAATAATTATTTTATGACTAAAAATATAAATAATGAATTTTTTCATGGAAATTGATGTTTTTTATTAAAAAATTCAACTATAGGATTAAAAATTCATTTTTTTGGTCGATAATTCATCTTTTTTGGAAAAAAATAATCTTCTTAGTGGAAAAATCATCCTATGGGTTAAAAATTAAACGATTTGCCTAAATATTAAACTCTTTTGTTGCAAATTTAACAATTTTCTTACAAATTGGGTTTTTTGTTTGTTGCTAATTAATTATTTTACCTGAAAATTGAACTATTTTATTTTTCGTTAAAAATGTATCTTCTTTGGTTGATAATTGAACTACATATTTGTTTGAAAATTTATCTTTTCTAGTTGAAAATTCAACTGTCTGGTTGAAAATATATATCTTTTAGTTGAAAATTCAATTATTTGGTTGAAAATTCATTTGTTTGGTCAATGATTCGCCTTTTTTGTTAGAAAATTAATTTTATTGGTGGAAAAATCATCCTTTTGGTTGAAAATTAAACTATTTGCTTGAATATTAAATTCTTTTGTTGTAAATTTTACTATTTTCCTAAAAATTGTTTTTTATTGTTGGTTGGTAATTAATTTTTTCAAACTAAAAATTGAACTATTTTATTTTTGTTTGTAAATTCGTATTTTTTAGTTGAAGGTACTACTATTTGTTTGAAAATTTATATTTTTTAGTTGAAAATTCAAGTTTTTGGTTGAAAATTTATTTTTTTAAATAATAATTCGTCTTTTTTGGTAGAAAATTAATCTTCTTGGTGAAAAAATCGTATGTTTTGTTGGAAATTAAACTATTTGCTTGAATATTGAACATTTTTGTTGAAAATTGAACTATTTTCTTAGTAAATGGTTTTTTATGTTTGTTGATAATTAATTTTTTTAAACTGAAAATTGAATTATTTTATTTTTAGATAAAAATGTATCTTTTTTAGTTAATAATTTAACTACATATTTTGTTGAAAATTCATACTTCTTAGTTGAAGATTGAACCATTTGTTTGAAAATTTATCTTTTTTTTTTGTTGAAAATTCAACTATTTGTTTGAAAATGTATCTCTTTCAGTCGAAAATGAAACAATTTGGTTAAAAATTTATTGTTTTCGTCGATAGTTTTTTTTTTTGTAGAAAATTAATCTTCTTGGTGAAAATATCATATTTTTTGTTGAAAATTAAACTATTTGCTTGAATATTGAACAGTTTTGTTGAAAATTGGACTATTTTCTTGAAAAATGGTTTTTTATGTTTGTTGATAATTAATGTTTTTAAACTGAAAATTGAATTATTTTATTTTTGGTTGAAAATTTATCTTTTTTGTTGTTGAAAATTCAACTATTGGGTTGAAAATTTATCTCTTTCAGTTAAAAATTAATCTAAGATTTGATTGAAGATTCATTTTTTTAGTCAATAGATCGTCTTTTTTGGTAGAAAATTAATCTTTTTGGTGAAAAAATCATATTTTTGTTAAAAAATTAAACTATTTGCTTAAATATTGAACTCTTTTGTTGAAAATTTAACTATTTTTTTATTTGTTTTTATTGTTTCTTGATAATTAATTTTTTTAAACTGAAAATTGAACTATTTTATTTTTTGTTGAACATGTATCTTTTTTAGTTAAAAATTTAACTACATATTTGGTTAAATGACTGGAAAGATTTTCAGTTCAAAAGAGATGAATTCTCAACGAAAAATTTAATAGTTGATATTTCATGAAAAAATAATACTTTTCAATGAAAGTGTTTAATTTTCAACAAAATAGAGTAACTTTCAATTAAAAACAAGAACTTTGAATGAAAAAGAATAACTTAAAATTGAAAAATGCGAATTTAAAGAAAATTAATATTCGACCAAATAGTTAAATTTTTAATTAAAAAAGAAACAAATGGAACAGTTACATTTTTAATGAAAAAATTAATTATCTACCCAAAAAAAGTATTTTTATCAAATTAGTTAAATTTTTAAGCACAAAATTAATTTTCAAGGAAGTAGTTCAACTTTTAACCAATTAGTTGAGTTTTCAATGAAGAAAATTAATTTTCTACCAAAAAAGAAAAATTTATAACAAATTTGGAATAATTACATTTTCACTGTAAACAAATTAATTTTGTATAAAAAAACACGTTTTTTCGACAAAATAGTTGAATTCAACCAAGAGGATTAATTTCCAATAAAAAAAAAGTTTTAACAAAATACATTAAATTTACAATTAAAAATGAAATAGTTCGATTTTCAGTTAAAAAATAAATTTTTAAACAAAAAAAAAAATGAATAAATGTTCAACCAAAATGATGAATTTTCGAGCAAGAAGAATATTTTTCTACCAAAAAGAACGAATTTTTAACAAAATACGTCAATTTTAAACTAAAATGACGCATCTCTAAACAAACAAAATGATTTTCAACAAAGTACTTGAACTTTCAACCAAGTAGTTTGATTTTTATCCAAAACAGAAAAAATGGAATATTTACATTTTCAATCAAAAAAAAAGATTTTTTCACAAATTAGTTCAATTCAATTTCAATCAAAAGGAATAATTTTCTACCAAAAAAGACAAATTTCAAAGAAAATACATGAATTTCTAACAAAATACATGAATTTTCAACCTAATCATTGAATTTTCAAATAAAATAAAAAAAGTTTTATCTGAGTAGTTTAATTTTTAATTTAAAAATACAAAATCTTTAACCAAAATTCGAATATTTACATTTTCACTTTAAAAATTCAATTTATTACAAAAAGAAAAACGTTTTCATAACAAGAGAGTCCATTTTTTAAACAAAGTAGCGAATTTTTAAATAAAACAACTAAACAATTGAATTTAAAACTTGAATAGATAAAAAATAAATTTAAAAAAAATTTCATCCAAAAAGAGGAATTTTCAAACAGGAAGATTAATTTTCTACCTGAGTAGTTGAATTTTTAATTAAAGAATATAAATTTTTAACTAAAATTGGAGTAGTTACATTTCCACTGTAAAAAATTATTTGTTCATTACAAAAACACACTTTTTTCAACAAAATAGATTATTTTTTAACGAAATAGTTGAATTTTCAACCAAACAGTTGAATTTTTACCTTAAAGAGATAAATTTACAATTAAAAATGGAATAGTTCGATTTTCAGTTGATAAATAAATAAATAAATTTTCAACCAAAAAGATGAATTTTCGGGCAAGAAGAATAATTTTCTACCAAAAAGGGCGAATTTTCAACAAAATACGTCAATTTTGAACTAAAATGACCCATCTAAACGAAAAAAAATTATTTCTAACAAAATAGTTCAATTTTCAACCAAGTAGTTGAATTCTCATCCAAAGAAGAAAAAAATCGAGTATTTACATTTTCAATGAAAAAGACAAATTTTTAACAAAATACATAAATTTTGAACCTAACCGTTGAATTTTCAACCAAAAAGAGGAATGTTCAACCAAATCGTTGATTTTTTAACTAAAAAGATAAATTTACGATCGAAAATATATATGTTAAATTGCAGTTAAATAAGTTAATTTTCAACTTGAACAAAAACTAATTGTCATCAAATTAGTTAAATTTTTAATGAAACTATTTTCAACTGAAATCAAGAATATTCAACCAAAAACATGATATTATAACAAAGTAGTTCAACTTTATACCAAGTAGTTGAGTCTTCAACGAAGAAGATTAATTTTCTACCAAAGAAAAAACATTTTTAACAAAATACACCAATTTTTAACCAAATTTTTTAATCTTTAACCTAAAAAGATAAATTTACAATCAAAAATGAAATAGTTCAATTTTCAGTTGAAAAATAAATTTTCAAACAATTAAAATTCTACCAAAAAGAGAAATTTTCAAGAAAAAATATTAAATTTTTATGTAAAAAAAAATAATTTTTAACAGAATACTTAAATGATCAGCTAAAAGGGTGCATTTTGAAACAAGAATCTTAATATTTACAGTAAAAAAAGAACGAAAAATCAATAAAATACATGCGTTATCAACTAAGAAAAAATCTTCACTGAAAATAAATAGTTAATTTTACATTTTATTTAAAAAAAGAAATTTTCAACAAAACAGTTAATTTTTCCACCAAAGAAGTGAATTTTCAACGAGAATCAAGAATCTTCAACCGGAAAAATGAATTTTCAAAAAAGTAATCAAACTTTCAACCAAGTAGTTGAATTTTCATCCAAAAAAGAAAAAAATGGAATATTTTCATTTTCAATTTTAAAAAATAATGATTTTTCGACAAAGTAGTTCAACTTTCAACTAAGTAGTTGAATTTTTAATCAAGAAGATAAATTTTTTACGAAAAAAGCACAAATTTTTAACAAAGTACATAAAATTTTAAACAAATCATTTAATTTTCAACTAAAAAAGATCAATTTTCTGCCAAATAGTTAATTTTGTAACCAAAAAGGTACATTTTTAACCAGAGGTAAAATTTTAATACATTAATTATCCACTAAGTAAGACAAATTTTTACTAAAAATTAAATAGTTAAATTTTCAGTTAAAAAAATTCATTTTCAATAAAAAATTTTTTTAAACAAAGTAGTTAATTTTTCAACCAGAGGCAAATTTTCAACTAAAATCAAAAATCTTCAACAGAAAAATTGCATTTTCAAAAAAGTAATTCAACTTTCAATCGAGTAGTTACATTATCAAACAAAAAAGGTAAATTTTCATCTAAAGATTGAATAGCTAAATTTTCAGTTGAAAAAATGAATTTTGAACTAAAAAACATTTAACAAAATAAATGAATTTTCAACTAAATATTTGAGTGTTCAACTAAATAAGATAAATTTACAATCAAAAGAATTTCCAACCAGAAAAATAAATTTATAGATTGAACTTTTAAATGAAACTAATACATTTTCAACTAAAAATGGAATAGTTTAATTTTCTGTCAAAAAAATAAATTTTCAATAACAAAAAAAATAAATTTTCAACAATATAGAGCAATTTTTAACCAGTTAAACGATTCATCATTTTAGTTAAAAATTTATCTCATTGGTTGTAAATTTAATGAGTTTGTTGAAAATTCGTTTTTCTTTTGTTGAAAATTAATTAATTAACTGAAAATTTAACTATTCCATGGTTGTTTCAAATTTTATCTTTTTTCGTTGAAAATGGAACTATTTTATTAAAAATTCATCTTTTATGTTGAAAATCAAAATGTTTATTTGAAAATTTAACTATTCTGTTGAAAATTCGTTTTTTGTTGTTAAATGTTAATGTTTTCATCTGAAAATGATGGAGCTATTCCATCTTTGGTTCTAAAATTGTTATAAGCTAAAAATTTAACTACTTCTGCATAAAATTAATATTCTTGGTTAAAAATGAAAATCTTTATTTGAAAATACAACTATTCTACAAGAAAATTTTTTTTTCTGTTAAAAATTAATTTTTTTATCTGAAAATTTAGCTATTCCATTTTTGGTTTGAAAATTATTTCCACATAAGTTGAAAATTCGACTATTTGGTTTAGAATTAAATTATTTTCTTAAAAATTCGTCTTTTTTAGTTGAATAAAACTTGTTATGAACTTTAATATTTACTGTATATTCATATATACTTTATATTTTACTATATTTATTATAAACTTTTTATTGAATAAAACATATTCGTTTTTTTCCTGTTTAAAAGTCACCTGTTTTCTAAATAATTCGACTTTTTTGCTTGAAAACTTTACTATTTTTTTTATAAATTTGTCTAATTGGGTAGAAAATTATTCTTGTTTGTTGAAAATTCATCTACTTTGTAAAAAAATTTGTCTTTTTTTGTTGAATTCAACAAATTGGCTTTTTCTTGTTAAAAATGCGGTTTTTTAAACAGCAAATTGAACTACTCTTTTTTTGTTTGGAAACTTATCTTTCTGAGTTAAAAATTAAACTATTTGGTTGAAAATTAAACTATTTGCTTAAATATTGAACTATTTTGTTGAAAATTTAACTATTTTTTGAAAATAGGTTTTTTATTGTTTGTTGATAACTAATGGTTTCACAGGAAATGGAACTATTTTATTCTTTGTTGAAAATTTATTTTTTTTTAGTTGAAAATTAGACTACATATTTTGTTGAAAATTTATCTTTTCTAGTTCAAAAATTCAACTATTCGGTTAAAAATTTATCTCTTCCAGTTGAAAATTAAAATATTTGGTTGAAAAATTCATTCTTTTTGTTGATAGTTTTTCTTTTGGAGAAAATTAATCTTTTTAGCGAAAAACTCATATTTTTCTGTTGAAAATTAAACTATTTGCTTAAATATTGAATATTTGATGTTGAAAATTTAACTATCTTCTGAAAAATTAGTTTTTATTGTTCATTGATAATTAATTTTTTTTAAACTGAAAATTGACCTATTTAATTTTTCGCTGAAAATTTTTCTTTATTGGTTGAAGGTTGAACTATTTGCTTAAAAATTTATCTTTTCTAGGTGAAAATTCAACTTTTGGGTTGAAAACTTTTTTTTTGTTAATAACTTGTCTTTTTGGTAGAAAACTAATCTTTTTGTTGAAAAAATCACATTTTTTGATGAATATTGAACACTTTTGTTGAAAATTTAACTATTTGTTTGAAAACTTATCTC
>JAABKJ010017545.1:4975253-5041633 GCA_011634705.1 Andricus grossulariae
GTTTTTGGTTGAAAATTTAATTTTTTGGTCAATAATTTGTCTTTTTTGGTAGAAAATTAATCTTCTTGCTGAAAAAATCATATTTTTTCTAATATTTTTATATTTCTGGTTGAAAATTTATTTTTTTGTAGCTCATAAATTAACTGCATATTTTGTTGAAAATTTATCTTTTGTAGTTAAAGATTCAACTATTTGTTTGAAAATTTATCTTTCATAGTTGAAAAGTCAACTATTTGGTTGAAATTAATTTTTTTTTGTAGATAATTTTTTTTTTTTTTAAATTAATCTTCTTGCTGAAAAATTCATATTTTTTGATAAAAATTAAACTGTTTGCTTAAATATTGAACACTTTTGATAAAAATTAAACTATTTGCTTAAATATTGAACACTTTTGTTGTAAATTTTACTATTTTCTTAAAAATTGGTTTTTATTTTTTGTTGATAATTAATTTGTTTAAACTGAAAATTGAAATATTTTATTTTTTGTTGTAAATTCGTATTTTTTGGTATAAAATTAATCTTTTTGGTAGAAAATATAACTATTTTCTTGAAGCATTCTGACTAAAGTCTGCTGGAAAAATAACTTGTTTGTTAAAAATTAGTTTGATAGTGTTTAATAATTAATTTTGTAACTAAAAATATACATATCAGAGGTTTTGTTTAAAAGTTATGTTTTTAAGTTGAAAATTCAACTATTTATTTAAATATTGTCCTCTTTTGTTGAAAATTTAACTATTTTCTTGAAAATTGTATTAATTGATATGCTGGCCAAATTTTGGATTTAATTCCAAATTTCAGAAAAAAATAATCGACATAGCTTTGACTAGCTTTCCCAGTAGCCGGACTACTTTAATTTATGACGGTCCAACCTTGAGGATTCCGAAATAGGAAAGGCAGTTAAGAAAGGTTCGGCTGTCATAAAGTCTTCATAAAACTAATCCCTTTTTGCGCTACAAATCTTTGTTCATTTACGTGCATATATTTATTGTACAGTAATATCCTGACGGTGAATCTAAAAATTATATTTTTTTTACGCATTTCGTATAGTTTACGAGATACTTACAAAACTTCATGTATTTTGAACTTATCAAGGCAAATTTGATATATTTGTAATCGTATAGATTCTGAGATTCTGATTTGGTAACTTTCAAGTCCCTTATTTCAAAATAAAAAAAAGTTATTTTTGTATTTTAAGCTCTTTAATGTTGCCTTCGTTATCACCCCCGCAGCTTAGCCATTAAAACTTGCTACAGGGACTCTTTCTTCCTGGGTCGTTGGCTAGAGTAGGTAGGAATAAACCACTAAAATACAGCCATAAGAAGCCCAAGGTGAACGACCTTCTTAAGGAGGGGCCCTTTATCCATAAGCACGTTCGAATCACGAAGTTAAAAAAAATAATTGATTGCAATTAGCGCCCTGAAAATAAGACATTTGAAATCTAAACGTTTTTGCGATTCCCGGTATATGTGATTTGTCTAAAAAAGTTGAAAACTTTACAAGCAATCAATTCGAAAATAAATTGTTCCATACATTAAACTTATTGAAATATCAAACATTTTTTAATAAATTACATATGCCTGGAATCGCAAAAACTTTTGGATTGCAAATATCCTATTTTCAAATAGCTAATTGTAAAGTATTTATTTAAAAAAATGTGTAATATTTTCTTGGTTACGTACAAAGGACCTAGGAAATCTTAGAAATCAGTAAGTGTGCACTTTTCCATAATCTCATTTTGCCATAAAAATGGGAATAAGCGCTGTCAAAAAGCCTATATACTACGCCACTAGTACTCATCTGCTAAATATAGTGAGATCTAGGAATTGAAGGCAGAATGTGTTTATGACACAATCAAATTATGGAGAAAGGCATACCTATCATTTAAATTTACTAACGAAAACATGGCACAGGCAAAGTCATTATGGTGAAACATAATTTTTTCCAAGCTAATAAAAAAATAATGTTTTGTCCCATGCAATTAGTATTATTGTTTTGCCCTGGGCGTGCAGACATCTCGGATTTCCCCCTCTCAACCTGAAATACATACATAATCCTCTCATGCGCAAAGATAATATCTATGATGGCTCAGTTACACCTCTGTGGGATAACAATTCTTCCTCTCACTCTGCCGCATTTCTAGAAAGAGATAAACTTATGCTATATTCGCATGCTAGAGTGAGAGGAAGAGAGTTCTTCCCACAGAGGTGTAAATGAGCCTTGACATGCGCCAACGTATGCCACTTGACAATAGGGATGAGAATACGCCTTTAAAATTTCCCGAAATTCAGTGACTAATTTATTATATTGTGATGCCATCTGTTAGTCCTCACGGCGACTAAGGGAATTAAAATTATCAGGTCAACATAATGGAAATGCAATGAGTTAAATTTATGTCAAAGCATAATAATAATTCAAAGATTAAAAATGATCATGTCTTCATAATGAAAATGCATGGACTTAAATTTATGATAAAGCATAATAAAAATGAACCACAGTGGTAATAATATATAAGGAATTAAAATGATCATGTCATCATAATGGAAATGCATGGAGTTAAAATTATGATGAATCATAATAAAAATAAATCATCGCGCTCGTCCCTACTTAATCCTAATTCCCTGAATCAATCAAATTACCTACTTCTTCGTAGCTTCGCACCTACAATCTAAATCAAGTTAAAATTCTCATGGCAATTCTATTCGGATCTTCTGTGATTCAAGTTTAAACTTCTCTCGGTCTAGAAGAGTGAAGACAGGTTAGAACGAAATTCTGTATTGAGATTTAGAAATTGAGCGTAAAAATTTTGGGAAATGGAAACAGTCAGGAGTTAATTAGTGAAAACAGAAACGAATGGGCGGTGTAGGTGGAGGATTAACCGAACAGTGTCAGACGACTGAATTCTGGCTTGCTCAGAATTTCTCACCCGCTCTCTTTCTCTCTCACGCGGATAAAGTTTAGCGGTAGTTATGAGTAGTGTAGAGATAATATAGAGTTAAACGCTGTTAAAAGAACAGTTGAATTGAATGAAAAAGAAAAATTAGTGAAAATTTCAAGGGTCTAAACATAAGAGAAACATGTTCATTTTTGAACAACCCTTTAAGTAAAATTTAGTGAAAAGTCTACAGGGATCCTAGTCAAGGGTTAAAGGGCCAACGATAACACAGAAATAAAATTTAAACTTATCAATCTCTTTTAAAAATTCAAATGAATTTAGTTGGGAAACTTGGCCTTCCGCCGTGCAAATAACGCCAATAAATAAAATAATATTTTGTAGTTCGTAACAGTCAGAGGTAAGCTGATTTAGCCTTATCCTTATGTTTAGTGAATAAACTTGCGTTTTTTGATTCAAATGTTACATTATTCTTTCCCTTAAAGCCTGTGACCTTGAAAGGTCCTTCATAATAGTGTCGAAATTTACCATTGCATTTTTCTAATTGCATATATAGTTATATACATAGACGTACCGTTCAACATTTAAAGGTTTTACTTTATGGTCATATTGGAACCTAGATATTTGCTACGCTTTAATTAGGTTGTTGGTAGCCATCTTACTTGTCTTAGTTAATCGTATTACGCGTTCTTTTAAACACGAGCCATAGGTCACGAGTTTCTCTTCGGAAGGGAAGAAGTTTGGGTTATTGCTACCCTGCCGAAGACTAACTCATAGGGTGTGAAGTTTGTAGGCTTATGCATCGTCGTGTTATATACAAACATGGCATAAGGAATCAGACGATCCCAGTCATCCTATTTCTGTGGATAATGTTTTATATACTCTGGCAGTACTATATGGATTATTTATAATGCACGATTTGTTTGTGGCCTGTAACCGGATTTTTTGAGCTGGCTAGCATGAAAGATTTTTGACAGTCTTCTTGAAAGCCTGATAAAAAAGTGGTACCCTTGATTAGTTAATATACATCTTCGTGCCCCAAAGATAGTGAATAGATGTGTGCAGAGTGCGTGTGTTATACTTGCAGCCGAAACATCTAAAGGGGCGTCATTTATCAACATGGGTTCTATTGTTCGAGCCCGCATGGGTTTTTCCTTGTTACATTTTTGACAAGTAAAATCGGCTCTATGGTTGGGTTAAGTGTACATTCCTCGAATGCAATGATAGGTTCTGTGGATCCCTTTATGGCTGACTATTAAGCTATGAAGGTGTTCTTGTGTGTTCATATGGTGGTATTTTCACAATTCCATCATATTTTTGAATATTTTGATTAATATGTCAGTGAATTGGATGCATCGCAATTGATCGCTCATATCATATAACCGTATACACAGTCCTCTAGCCTTCGGGACTAACTATTGTTTGTTCTTTTTATGGATTTTTATGCTTTAGAACTAGAAGGTAAATTGCGTTCATAGCTTTTAGTAATTTGGTAATATTAGTAACAGCTTCACAGTCAGCCGAAAGGAAATTTAACCATTTACCCTTATGTGAGTCAGTGCTTCTTGAGCCGCTTGTAGTACTCGAGAACGTGTAGCTAAGTTATTTTCGCTATCCTTTTCATGCTCATTGTTGTGTTTATTCTTATAATCGTCGGCTGGCGCGCGAATGAACGGCATGCTTGCTCCTAACATTATCGCATCTCCAGTTAAGTGAGGTGCGGCTGAAGTGGGGCGCGGAGTCGCTTGCTCACTCTCATCTTTATTCTCGTGTATGCGGCGTGGTACTACCTTACTTTCTGTCCTGATTGGACTTGTATGAATGCCAAGATCTTTCTCTTCTATAATAGCTAATGGCCGTCTACCATTCTCTGGAAGGTTAGTTGTGGGTAAATTTTTAATTACTATGCACATCCTTCTAGATTGAAAATGTCTCTGAGATGTTGAAAGAGCTGTTTTTGGTTGATTCATTTCGCTGGTTCCTACTTGATGGAATCCTGAAGCTTAATCCAATACCGAAAAATATTGTGCTTCACCGAGTTTATCCGAAATTGAAGTGATGTTGGGTAAAGGATAGACATGCTCTATGGTTCTTTCATTTAATACTCGGAATTCTATTACAACTCTCATTTTTTTCTTTTTTGAACGGTTTAGTTTTTTTTTTGCAGAATTAATAGAGGCGAATTGTACGTCGTAGACATTTTTTGTTGTACAAAAGTTGAAATGGGAAGTTTATTTAAAGGAAGTTTGAAACTATCGGGAGCAGAACTAGCCCATTTTTCTATGCATTATCTTTCTTGTAAAGCGCCATGTTGAATCAGCAGTTTCTTCAAAGTGAAATCTCTTCTTTCGTTTCTGGTATATCCTAACTATAATATAAGTAACTGGCTGGCATGTGCGGTGAAAGCATAGCGATGCCCGCAACCATTCAAACGTAGATCTAAAATCACTCAGAAGGTTTATCCATCTAATAATTTCGGGGGTTTTCGCCTTTTGCACATTTAAGTATAATCGCGAGGACTTTGAGCCTGCTAGAGTGGTAATTTTTTTTACTTCGCTTTGACGCTTTTTGAAAGAGCATCGCTGCAACGCCTTTCGCACTTGCATCGATATGCAATTCAATGTATACAGTCAAATTCAAGTTCACATGAGTCGTTTCAATCAAACGTAAAAATTTCCTTTAGAAACAAATAAAGAGGATCTGCAATGTTTGCATATTTATGAACAAAACGTCTTAGGAATCAGACTGGAGAAAGAAATCGTCGTAACTCGTGCACGTTCGTTGGAACTGGATAGTCAGTGATCGCATTGACTTTTGATTCCGTTGGAGCAATACCTTCCTTACTGATCATGAATCCAAGGTATTTGAATTTTTCCCGAAGAAAAGTAAACTCACAAGGGGAAGGTCAGAGGTGATGTTTTTTGTTTTGATTCATACTTTTTGTAAAGAAACTTCATGGCCCCAAAATAAAGTTGTGAAATTCCTAGAACCCAATATTTCATCAGGTTTTAGAAAACCAGCTTTAAAAAAAATTAAGGCTAGCTTATAGACTTGAAAAAGCCGTCTCCCAAGCAGCCAAATAGCACAGCGGTAGAGTGTCCGGTTTGTGTGCAGAGTCAGGGGGCTTGATTCTCACCGCCTGCATTTTTTTTAATTTTTGCTGTATAATAATTTAAATGTTTATATTGGGTGTTTTTTTTTTACTTGAGAGATCGAAATATCTCAAAAAATACGCATCCTATGAAAAAAGATCCATGATAAAAACTTTTTATTTTCAAGGGGGAAAAGCGAATTTGAACAAATTCCCCCCCCCCCCCAGGAGGCAGGGCGGGGTAACTTTGTAATTTTAAATGTGAATCCCAATTTTATCACAGATTCAGATTCTCCTTCATGAAATACGTAAGTTTTATTCGAAAATTTTTTTTCGATTCGCAAATAAACCCTGCCTCCTGGAGGGGAGAGGGCGGTGAATTGGTTCAAAGTCGTTTTTCCCCGACGAAAATAAAAAAGTTTTCATTACGGATATTTTTTCATAGGATGCGTATTTTTTGAGATATTTCGATGTCTCAAGTAAAAAAAAAAACACCCAGTTTACTCGATTCCGTTGTACAATTTTTGTCAATTGCGCGATAATAAACATTTAATATGCTTTTTTCCAATGAAAAGCTCACATTTCAGAGCTTTTTACATAAATAGGTAATTTTTATCAATTTGATTTTAATCATTTATTCAAAATTGATGACGAAAATATAATACAAGAATTTTTTTGCAAGAAAATAAGCATCAACCTCCATATTTTAATTGAAGAAAAGTTTTTTTTATCGATAAGAGGGGGTAAATTTGAATAATGGTTCTCAATTATTTTGCGACGTTTCGTCAGCTTCGTTCTCTGACCTCTTCAGGCTAAAATTTTATTAAAAAACACCAAAATATAAAGGAAGTATAAAACCGAGAAGTTTTCAATAATTTTTGGGAAAAAATTACAAATCACATTATATCATTCGATTAAGAGTTGATATAAAAATAAAAGTTGAAATTGAAAAAAAATATAAATACATTAATATGAACATTATGGCTTTAAATTCTGTAACATTAGATTCTATCTGTGAGCTGAAGCATAAATATCCTCTTTTTTATTTATAGTATTGTCATTAATGTTAATATGTATCATTTCAGCAGAAATTAAACGTTTTTGATGGTTAACTTCAAAATAAAAAATTTTAGTGCTTTTCCTATCAAATTCATGATTATGAGACTTACAATGTACATTTATAACAACTTCCTTTTTCTTATTATTTTTTTGCTCTTTTGTACGTATATCTAACATTCTTTTGGTTTCACCAACGTAAGAGACGGAGCAGTTTTCACAACAAATTTTATACACAACATTAATATTATCCCATTTTTCTGACACATCTTTGCCTAGCTTAACGATACATAACAAAGCAGGTTTTATCGGTGGTATTACAGATATGTTGTTTTTAGAATGATGAAAGTTTTATCAAAAAACTATTTTATGAAAGATAAACCGACTTTTCGTTGACGAAATTTCCTTTAACCCGCCAGCATCTGGTCCGCAGTTTCACCTTATGTCTAAAGTCGGAAGAGCCTATTCCGGAGTAGCTTTTGGAAGGACGCACAGTGCTCCTCCCGCAGAAGAGTAACTTGTCTAACTGATTGGAATTTTCGGACAATCGTACATGTGCGACGAGTGATATATGAACAACGTGGCTCAAAGAAAGGCGTAGCAGGATGTCGGGAAAACCTGCTAATCGACAGGTGCGTCTGCAAAGATACAGCTTTCTACCAGCGCTACTTGTCGATGGCCTAGATTGACTACCGTGAAGCTTTTGATTAGGCCTCCCATAGACTTAACATATGTCTATTGAAAAGCTTGAAGGTTCATTCACTCGTAGTGAGATGCTCAGATATAAATCTTATCCCACAGATTCAGTCTTTCGAACTGCGAGCCAGAAACAAAGTATCTGCAACAAACATGCTTGCCGTCCCGGCACTACTCTGTTCATTTAGAGCAGTTCCATGGACGACGGACGAGCTCAGATCCCTCGACATCGGGTCACGAAAAGTTATGCACATTCACAAAAACTTGCACCTTAACCTTCCGTTAGACGCAACCCTAAAACTGCCTAGTTTAGACGCAATGTGCCTGAAAGGCCACTTGTATTCACTCGAGAAGAACCATCAGGACCTAATTCAGGTACAGAGGGTTTTATTTTCACATGACAGGACGTTGTAATTTCCACCTTAGTATATCTTAACCGCGTTTTACGCCAAGCAGTTCCCAGCGATAGGTGCAGAGCGTGTCATGCATACGCTGAATACCTGGAACACATACTATCCAGGCGCCCCACTCAACCGAAAACGTGTCTCTAAAGACATAATGCGGCCTCAAAAGTTCTTTATTACCATCTTTGTCGTTCTTACGCTGTTAGCCGCAAACCGTGCCAAATTCTGGAATTACTATTTTCAGACAGCAGTCTCCATTGCACACTCGAGGCCTGACATTGTTCTACATGACTTCGAGAAACGAACTATATTCGTGATCGTATTCTTGCCTCCGGCCGACTACGACATCACTGCCAAGGAAATATATAAGCGGCAGAGATATCAAGACCTTAAAAGGCGAAGGCATCCTCAAGACACATGACGGTTTTATATAGATGGCAGTTGCTTCCTGTGGGACACTGGTTGCCACCAAACGCGTCCTCGGATTAAGAATAAAGGGTCCCTATACCCAGGGATTCTGCTGAATATGGTTATAATAATTAATGAGGAGTCGCGGAGAATTGTCCAGGGATAGTCCCGAAGGAGTAACCCTCAAGCGGAGGCGTAACAACCGTGCCGAAAGCTGAATGGCACCTAGGTGACGTGTATTAAACGGGGACTCTGGGATACCGGACGACCTCTCAGAGTATACAGCCTTATTCTTGCATTTGAAGCTCTACAAGGATGGACGAACCCTTCCCTAGCTATTCATGGGAACAAAAAGGTTGCTGATCACCCTAGAGTTTAAGGTGCCGAAAATAGATTAGACGGAAACACGTTGACGAACCAGCGAAACGCCCACATTGAGTGGACGAATCAACTCAAGGATGAGTTTCTAGACTGTTACAATGCCAGCATTATCCCTGCTCACGGAGGCTTCATGGTGCGTATGCACACTCGGTGGTGACAGAAACACCCAGAGCTTCGGCACATTACGTATCAGTCATTTCGAAATTAACGTGCCTACCTCTTGAAAAATAGATATATACGCGGAGCGCTTCCCCAACCGCTGCTTGAACAAGCTGCAGACGAAGATCGGCAAGAGACAATTAGACCAACCGTGGAAAGCAGGCACCTTCCGAGAGATGATAGCGATTTCAGTACAAGGAGGAACATTCACATGCAGATTTCTCCTAAACCTCAAGATCTGGCTACTGTTCCAAAAATATTCGGTCAAAGTAATTGTCCTTGTGATCGGTGCTTTCGGAGTTGCGAAACGATCACTGGTTCTTAACCTTAAAGCTATACCCGCGTGCCAAAAATATGCCAAGGCACTTGCGAGATGGATGCAGAAAGTTGTCATCCTTGGGTCGCTTCGTGTCCTAAAGACACACGTGGGCTCATTTTACGGCCGTGAGACGTGGCAATGGGTGTGATTTATCGCGGTTCTACTGGTAGCTGGTGTCATCTTAAGATGGCAGTTGCTCCCAGTGGGACCCTGCGGTGTTTGTGTAACCCTTTTTTTCAAATGATATATATACAGGATGTCCCAGACTCAAGTCTCCGGAAATATAAGACTGTATACAAATTTATAAAATAAATCCAAAATTCTTTTTCCAAAAATCATTTGAAGTTTTCGTTTTTGTGTTATAAAATTTTTAAGCTGGAACAATCAGGATCGCTGTATAAACAGACGTGCGTGTGTTTATATATATACTTAAAAAATAAGGTTAACAACTACCGCAGGGTCCCACTGGGAGCAACTGCCATCTAAAAAATGACACCGGCTACCAGTAGGACCGCGGTAAATCCCATTCACTTATATAATTAAAAACTAAAGGTTAACATCCACCGCAGGGTCCCACTGGGAGCAACTGTCATCTAAATAATGACATCGGCTCCCAGTAGGACCGTGGTAAATCCCATTCATGGCCACGTCTCACAACCGTGAGATGGGTGGTCATAGGACAGGACGAAATCACAACGACAGGCCGGCGAAACCCTCGTGTGTTTTGAGGACACGAAGCGACCCAAGGATGACAGCTTTCAGGAATAAATCACCAAAGATCAGGCCTACAATATCACTTTAAAACATACATATAGGAAGTGTCCTTTAGGAGGACTTACATTTTTGTATTAACATACTATTGATCAACAAAATCACTTTAAAACATACATAGGAAACGTTTTTTAACAGGATTTGCATTAGTATTTATTGTCAGGGTCATCTAATCATCCGTTATTTATTGAACAAGGAAATCAATATTTTATACGGGATAAAGCACCAGCGATTTTTTTATTAATACATTGATCAATAAAATCACTTTGAAACATATACACTCATACAGGTAGCGTTTCTTAGCAGGATTTGCATTTATTGTCAGGGTCGTCCAATCATCGCCTAATTATTGAACCAAGGAAATCGATATTTTAAACGGTATAAAGGACTACAAATTTGTTTATTAATACATTGATCAACAAAATCACTGTAAAACATATACAGATAAATTGATATTTTAAAGAGGACAAAGCACCAGAGAATTTTTTATTAATTCATTATTGATTAAAGTAGTTCACAAGGGAAGCAATAAGATAAGCTTGCAACAAACTCTTCATACATGAACAAAGTTGTACCAATCTGTGCAAACCTGCCCTAACTTGTTCCAACCGGTACCAATAAGTTGCACGAACATTTTTACGTGGGAAGTGCAAAAATTCATAAACATATTCTCTCTCTCTCTCTCTCTCTCTCCCACCCTCCACTGTCTCTCTCTCTCCCACCCTAACCCAAGATATCTCACTCCGTACTTTTCCAAACACGAAAAAATAAATAATAATAACTGGTTCGAATAGGAAAAACTTGTGCCAACCTGCTCTAATATTTTCCAACCAGTACCAATAAGTTTTATCGAATAAATAATATTTCAATTTTAAGTTTAATGTATTAATAAACAAATCTCTGTTGCTTTAATCCGTATGAAATATCGATTTTCTTGTTTCAATAATTAGGGGATGATTAGATGACTCTGAAAATAAATTCTAATGCAAATCCTTCTAAAAAACCGCTACCTGTATGTATTTTAAAGCGATTTTGTTGATCAATGTATTAATAAAAAAATCTTTGGTGCTTTATCCCGTTTAAAATATCGATTTCCTTGGTTCAATAATTAGGGGATGATTAGACGACTCTGGCAATAAATGAAAATCCTGCTAAAAAACGCTACCTGTATAATTGTACATGTTTTAAAGTGATTTCTATTATCAAGGGGCGTTTGGTTGTCTGAATCGCTGATAAAAATAACTAAGTCACAAACGCATGACAAACGTTACTTGCGATTGAAAGATTGTATCCGAAGTTCATCGCAGAGCGCTTAAGTTGAATCGCCAAACATAAGAATCGATACCCATCGTTGCAATTTGGCACTGATCAACCAGTTTATATCAAGCACTGTAAATCACCTTTTACAGGATTCTCCTTTTGTGCTAACGCTTCCATCCTACCTTCAACGCTAAGCGTGTAATAAAAGCACTCAGACAACAAAATAAACTCCCACCGTTGCTGTTTGGCTTTGATTTGCCAGTTTTAATTAAGCAGTCCAAAACACCTTATAAGAAATGCTTATCTCGTTCTAACGGTCCCACTTTAACTTTAACGCTAAGCGTTTAAGAAATCATCCAGACAACAAAATCAACTCCCACCATTGCTGTTGGCTCGGATTAGCCAGTTTAAGGCAAGTAGTCTAAAACACCTTATAAGGAATATTTACCTCGTTCTTACGCTCCCACTTTAACTTCAACTCTAAGCGTTTAAGAAATCACCCAGATAAGAAAATCAACTCCCAGCCTTGCTGTTTGGCGCTGATCAGCCAGTTCATGTCTGCAATAATAATTTGATTACAGAAAGGGTGGAAGACTTGCTAGGCGAAAGAGAGGAGGGTATGGTGGTACTGGGTGGGGACTTTAATGCGTGGATGGGGAGGGAAGGGGGCCTTTACAGGGAAGGGGAGAGCTTCGAAAGGAAATCGAAGGATAAGATAATAAATAAGGAGAGGGAGATACTAAGGGACTGGATGGAGGATATAGGCTGGTCGGTAGTGAAAGGTATGGCAAGTGGGGACGAAGAGGGAGAATACACATATGTAAGTAAGGTGAGGGTATCGGTGATAGACTATGTAGTCATGAATATGCAAGGGTGGGAGTATATGGAAATATTCGCATAGAAGGGAGGGTAGAATCAGACCATCAGCCATTAGGGTTGTGGATAAGGGGTGAGAGCGGAGGAAGGCAAAGTGGTGAAGAAGTGTCGACGAGGGTGAGGGTGAGCTCGACGAGGGAGGCGATAGAGAAGTATAAGGAGCAGTTAGGGAAGCTACACGTCGAAGGGGAGTCGGTGGAAGAGATATGGGAGGATTTAAAAGAGAAAGTGAAAGGTTGCGTGCAAAAGGAGGTATTCAAAAAGAAGAAGAAAGGAATGGTTAAGTCGTGGTGGGATAGGGAATGTAAAAAGATGAAAAGGAAGGTAAAGAGGAACTGCAAGAAGTGGAAAGAGGGTACTGCGAAAAGGGAGGCGTACGTAAAAATGAGGAAGAAGTCACATTGATGTGTAAGAAGAAAGAACAGGAAAAGGAGAAATATCTGGAACAGGGGTTAGGAAATTTGAAGGCAGAGGGAGATGTCTGGAAGATAATAAATAGGTTTAAGAAGCGTAGAGTGGGGATAAGCGAGAGGATAGGGAGCTGTTTAATACACAAGAGGTTACGGAGAGGCTGAAGGAGGTAGTGAAGAAAGTATGGAGAGGTGGGGTAATAGTGCCACTGTATAAGAAAGAAGACAGGGATAGACAGGAAAATTATAGAGGGATTACGCTAACGAATACGGCGTATAAAGTATACGCGATGGTGGTGGCGGAGAGGCTGCGGAAGGATGTCTAGGGGAAAGGAATATTGCCGGAGACGCAGGCGGGCTTTAGGGCGGGTAGGAGAACTATGGACAATATCTATGTTCTGCAGCACGTGGTGGATAGAGAATTAGCGAAGAAGGGGTCAAAAGTGTACGCGTTTTTCAAGGATCTCAAAGGCGCGTTTCCTTCGGTGCATAGGGGAAGGTTGTGGTAGGGGATGGAGGATAGGGGAGTGGAGAGGGGCCTGATCGGGAGGGTAAGGGAGATATATGAAGAGAACAAAGATGAGGAAAGAGGAGGGGTGGGGATTTCGGAGGAAATCTGGATGGATAGGGGGTTAAGGCAAAGGTGTCCGCTTCGCCAAATGCTTTTTGTGATTTTAATTGCAGATATGGAAAGTAAGCTGGATGCCGGGGTTGTAGGAGGAGTCAGGATAGGAGGGGTTAGAATTTGGTCACTAGCGTATGCAGATGATATAGTGTTGCTGGCAAGAAGCGAGGAGGCCTTAACGGAGATGACGAAGAGGTTGAGAAGATACCTGGATAAGAACAGGTTAGAGCTGAATGCGGAAAAGTCCAAGGTTATGGTGTTCAGAAAAGGAGGTGGAAGAGATAATGGAGGTGAGTGAAAGTGAAAGGGAGAGGCGGTGCTGGAGGTGAAAGAGTTTGTGAACCTAGGCTTCGTGTTTTGGAGGAATGGGAGAGTGGATGGTCACATAAAAGAGAGAGAGTGAGGAGGGCAAATGTGGTGATAAGGCAGGTGTGGGGATTGGGAAAGAAAGTATTTGCAGATGATTTTGGAAGGAGAATGAAATTGTTCAACTCACTAGTAATGAGTGTGCTATTGTATAGAGTAGAGGTGTGGGGGTGGAAGGAAAGTGAAGAGGTAAATAGGACACAGAAGAGGTATGTAAAGTGGACATTGGGGTTGGCTTGCGGGCTGTGCTACGATCGCCCGTCCTGTAAAATTCAGCTTTGACGCATTAGGTCCCTTTCTTCGCGGACGGTCACGTATGAACATTCAAAACAATCTTTTACAATTTATTACCTGAAGTTCTTTTCTTGATTTTTTTTCGAAAAATTGGTTAGAGGGATCGAATATGTACACTTCTGGAGTATTATGAAGGAACGACTAATCACAAATATTGGGGTATGGAACAAACGAGTAAATATTTGGTACATAAGAACACGCCTAAAATTAGGGGACACATTTCAAATTTGTAAAATTTTGTAATTTATAAAAAATGTTAGAAATTTTAGTAAGTTTAATATATAGAAAAATATATTTCCGAATGTATTGTTTGTAAAGTTTTCAACTTTATTGGACAAATCAGATATGCCTAGAATGGCAAAAATGTGTGGATTTACAATATCTTATTTTCAAATCGCTAATTGCAAAATAATTTTTTTCAAATTTCATGATTTGGACGTGCTTAAGGATAAAGTGCCCCAGCTTAAGATGGTCAGTCAGCTTGGGCCTATTTATGACTGTATTCTAAACCTTTCTATTTTAGCCAGCGACACAGGTTGATAAAGTTCTTGTAGCAAGTTTTGGTGGCTAAGCTGCAGGGGTAATAACGGAGGCCGCGTTGAAGAGCTTGAAATACAAAAATATCTTTCGTTTTCAATTTTGAAATTAGGGATTCGAATGTTACAAAATCAGAATCCACGAATCTATAGGATGGAAAATATATAAAAGTCGTGTTGAGAAGTTCAAAATACATCATGTTTTGTAAGTATCTCGTAAACTGTACGAGATGCGTAAAGACAGATAGCATTTTTAGATTCACCGTCAGGATATTACTGTACATATATAAATAGGTTTTCACAAATAAATATATGCATGTAAATAAATAAATCCAAATTACTCAGGCAATCTCCAGAGACGAAATCATTCAAATAGAGACTGATACTTCACTGAAATTTGTGTGGCCCAGCCTGACATTTTCGTCTGAGATATTCCTGAAATTTCCTTGCGGTAGGGAACGAGATGCTGTCAAAGATTTTCCGAAGATTTTTTATTAAAATCACAAAAAATTTGAGATATTTGTAATTTTCCATAGTGTTTCTTAGTGTTTTCAGTAAACGCCATTGTGCACAACTATTTTTTCAGTAAACCTTGTTTTTTTATTGTGAATATGCACATCGATCAAAGTGACGCTTCTTATTGCTTGTACAAGCCTAGCTCAGAGCAATATATATTTTTTACCCTAACAGTACGGAACGTTCAGCGGTCATCTTTGGAACGTTCCGCGGGAACCTTTGGAACATTCCAGTGGAACTTTCCTGGAACGTGTAAAATGTCCGCCGCTTGGAAAAGTTCCAGTGGAATGTTCCACTGGGACCTGAGGGGAACTTTCCGTTATTGTTACTTTTAACAAAAATTATCTTGTTAACCGTGAGAGGTAGGTAAACATGGATTTCGTTTTTGAGTTTTGAGTACTGCATATGCTGCACTATAATATGATATCCATATTATAAACTGACATCGATTTTGAGACATCTCTTACGGTTTATGCGATATTTATCGATAGTAATAACAATAACGGTAATTTTTGTTTACAACGTTCCCAAGCGACGGACATTTTACACGTTCCGAAGTTTCTTGCGGAACGTTCCAGAAACGTTACTATTAGGGTAGTGTATTATCTTTAAGATACAAAAAAGAAATTTTATAAAGAAAGACATATTATAGTAATTACAAATGAGAGTTGGGTAATGGAATATTCGAAATATTTGGAACTGAGAATGTGCAGCAATAATGTACGAAAGTCAAAAAGGCCTTCTGAGTTATAAAATTTCCCTATTTAAAACCTTGATATTTAGTTTAATCTTACTGGAGATTTGAGCGACTTAACAGATTTCGATATTTTTTTGTACGCCATTTCATCTGCCTTAATTTTATACCTACGAAGATTTCTATATTGTTCAAAATCTCATTTCTCCCATATTTGAAATGGTATATTATGTGCCTAGGGAGGAAGAACAGTGAAATAATTTTTCTCCAACGGTTCACGAGATATTTTTTACAACATCCGTATGTAAAAGTGCAACTTTGCTATGGTTTTAAGAGTTGATCGCAAGATAACTCAGAAATATTGAGGTCTGGTTGTCGTAGTTCGAAGCCATTCTTACCCTCTGGGCTCTGACGTCTAACCACGTACTGTGAATCGTCAAACCGCGAATCAGTGCTCCAAGAATGTAGCCCATACGCTACTGTGCGTGCGACGTATAGTCTGAATTATTGGTTCAAACAGTCTGCTCTAAAAGAAATACTTTGTTTCCATCAGGGTCGATTGACCGAATCAACAGTGTTGCATTTCGCGAAGCATGCGAAGTTTGGTAGGGTGCACATTTTGGGAGCACTATTATAAGATATTTTTACCAGTTTCGAATGTTTTTTTTTATATCTAATTGTCAAAAATGGTTAACTTTTTGAGATTGAAATCTGCAATTTGGTAACTATGAATTTCCTTTTGTTAAAGCTCCTTCGACTTTAACGAATAAATTCTTATCACAAAACGAAAAATTTTCTATATTATGTTGAACTCTATTATATTAAATGTATGTTTTAATAATTTCTGTATTTTTATCCGGGAATTATAATTTAGAGTTAGAAACTTTTTTCTCCATCATTATTTTAATGTTTTCCATATTTTGCATTAAACTTTTTTCGCAGTTACCCTAGAAAAATATCATTTTAATGAATGTATAATATAATAGTTCATTTTAGTCGTATAATACAGACGTATTTTCATTGTTTTTTTTTATGATTAAATATAGTATATACGTAGCTATACAGTTAGTCGCCCTAAAGTTATACTACGCCATGTCCCTCAACTGTCAAACTGAGAAAATGAGGTTTAAAGTTTAACCATATTACACTCTATTAAAACTTTGTTAAATGTTAAAATAAGTTTCGTGGTCAAAATAATGCGGGATATAGAACATATTGGCCCAAATTTTAATAATATTATGAATGTCTTATAACCAGTGAGTTTTAGGGAAAGGTAAACAGGTAAACAAGCTAGCATGAATGTAAAACACAAAAATAGCCATACATAAGGATTGAGTGGAACGCGCAACCCAGCTGACACAGTTACTAGTCTGAGTAGTCATAGCATTTTGTAGGATGCGGTAAACTCTAAATGATGCGGTAGCGAAAGTCGGATGGCGTAAAGCGGTAACGCTAAACTCACTGAGCATGCACAAAAACGTCATCACATGACTTTAGCGTTTACCATATGCTATGGAACCCTATGTCAAATCTCCCTATTAACGATAGACTTGTCCACGATCCAATAAATATATGGTCTAGCCACTTGAGGGCCCTGCTTCCTCCAAGTCCCGTAACAGCTTAGTTCCACCATTTTGTTAGTATAACCTCGCAGTTTGAATTTGACGCGTACTCTGCACGGCTTTCTATGGAGATGAATATGTGTGAATTGTGCGGAAAGGGGGTTGCAAGAGTAGAGCAATGGTTGGAGGAGTGCGAGGAGGTAGAAAGGAGTGGGATAAGCATGGTGGTATTGATGCATGAAAGGGGGGACAAAAGGGCAGTAGCATGAGTGAAGGGGGTGTTGAGTAAAATGTAGAGAAGGAAGGAGAAAGAGGGATTGGGAATAAAGATTGTAAATAGGAGAGGGAGTAGATGCAAGTAAAATGTAAATAGTGTAAATAGTAGATAAGTATTAGCCGCGAAGGCAGAGTTTGGTAATGCGAGGCAAAGCAAGAAAGTAGAGACATGCGCGCTAGGCGAAGCGAGAAAGGCAATGCGATAAGAGCGAGCGATCTTAGATATAAGGTGTGGATGGATGTTAGTTTTTAAGGGCTAGTTTTAAGAAAATTCTGTATAAAATGGAAGTGTAAGCAAGTCAATTTTTTAAGGCCAGCAGGTCGAAAAATGAACGTTATCTATCTAATAAATGTGATGTCTGTTTATTATTTTTCATTATGAAATGCCAAAATCTGTCTGAAGTTCGAGGCTAGTTAAAGAGATTAATGAACCTCATTTTTACAATGAAAATTTAAGTACGTGATAGTAATTGATAAATAACATCCTAATATATGCATGTACAGACATGAATTTTTAAAAAATCAATTTAGAAATAATACAATCAAACTTTAAAGCAAATTTAAATTTTGTTTTGTATATTTTTGTTAATATTGTTACAAATGACGAATAATGGAAAGCAAGCACACCCTGTTAAACATTTTCGGAAATATACGAAACATTTCAGACGCAAAAGTAACAGAGGTTTCCAAATATCTGTTACTGAGTTCGGGATTACAACCAAATTTTCTTAAATTTACAGGATTTACGAAAAGTTACGAATTTTTAGAGCAAATTAAGACAATACTTTATGAAATTACGAAAATACCCGGTATGACTCAGATCCCTTCGGTAACATTCGGATGACGCCGCCGTTTTCGCCAAAGTCATAGTACAAGCAAAGAAGAGTTCACGTACTTTTTTTACAATATTTCTACATATTAATTCCCCTCGCAAGTAGCTTCTGAGTGCGGTATCTCCAGTCATCTCATCATTAGTGACTCGCGAGTCAGGCAATCGTACGAACTTGACAGCGTGGACATTGAAGTACTTTAAAGTAAGTATTTGCAAGAAATCTAGTGAATCTAACTTCCTTTTATGAAATAATAAAGTACTACCCAATGTATAGTGAAAAATCGGCATTGCGATTTCACAGTTAGTTAAATCATTTATATTTAGTGTTTACTAACTTGCAACAGTAGTATGAAGACTCTTGAAATTTTTTACAAATTGTATGGAATGCATATTGTAATAGCATTATGAAAATGCTTTTGACATTTTTTAAAAATTTTATGAAATGCAGATTAAAATTCCGATAATGTATTTTAATAAAGCACGTTATCTGTTTTAATAATTAATATTTAATAAGCTAGAAATAAAGACAATTGTTTTACATTTTTTATATTGTACAGCCAGTATGCCTAACCTCAAGATTAAATAATCTCGCGACTGTCAAGAATGATCATTTTTGCGGATTTATAAAGTTTGAAAAAATCTATGACCTTTATATAGGAAAATTCGCAAATGTGTTTACAGTTCCGAGAAGAGCAAACCTTCGTTTTAGGAAAGCACCAATATTTAAAGTAACCAAATTTTTGTTTTGATGTACTGATTTTTCCTTGCGATTATTATACAAAAACTGTTGTCATTTTCGGAATATTAAGTATGTGTGCAAGGTACATTCTATTCATAAAGATAATTCACAACAAGGAATCAAAATTTACTTCATCTTCGAAATTTCAGAGAGAAAACTGTGTCCACGAATCACCATATAATGCAATATGAAAAGTAAATTATCATTAGCTTCATTTGTATATATTCATAGTAAGACTTATTATTCTTACATTAAATAGAAAATACCTTCTCATATTATGGAATTTCGACATTATTTTTCATATACATCTGAATATGTATGTATGCAATATTATAGGGTTTCGCCTAGGGCGCGCGACTGTTGGTTCTCGCGCTTCGCGCTCGATGATGTGTTTACCTCGCGCTACGCGCTCGGTCTATATATATATATATATATATATACTACATTATAACTGACCACTGCCAAATATTTCGGCAATCCGCGTTAAATTGGCAGCATCCGGCTAGGTTGCCACACTGTCTCTGGATCCTCTGTACTATCCCTCGCAGAAATTGCCAAATATTTTCCCTATTACCCATCTGGCCCCGATCGGGCTGGCATGAACTGGCCCGGGTAGGGCTAATTTCATAGCCCAGAGTTGTTCCATACCGGTTTGCCCGTTTTGCAACGCCACCTAGTACATGTTAAGGGAAGTGCTGAATTTTGTATCAGAGTCGTACTGTTTTTCACTTTATTGACACGAGAATTTCAATGTAAACTGTTGATGCTTATTAAATATTAATTCAGTTTAATAAAATTATGCCAAAGTGTAAAAAGAGCACATTGCGGGTGCGGAAGCACCGTACAATAGCTGGATTGCCATATACACATGACTTGTCGAGGGAAAGTAAGTAAATCAGTGAAAATTATCCCCAAAATGAAAGTTACATTATATAATTTAAATTAAATGCAAATAATATTTAAGCTCTCCACTAAAACAAAAATTTCATAGTATTTTTAGATGTAGCTTGTGCCAAATTCAAGGCCACAGAGGAGGAAGGGCTTTCCCACATAAGCACAAATATTTAGCAATGCTAAAGATTGGGTCGGCAATCGCAAACAACGAAAAACTTGAAGTATATTATCATAATTTCTAATTAATAAATCATCCAGTTCAATTTATCTTGTGTACTACTAATTATTTAGATTAAAAATGCCCCATAATTTTTAATATAATTAAATCGGGACTTGATAGGGTACCGACTTGGCACTGACCTGGCACACCGATCGGGCTAACAAGTTCGGCCCAGACTGGGCCGTGCGTTTCATCACGGGTCTGATCCGAACTGGCTTCCCGATCTGGGCCCCATTTGGCCAGATCGGGCCCCTATCGGGACCAGGGCAAAATTTCTGCGAGGGATACGCTCTGCTTTCACTGTCTATAATGGTGCATTATTCAAGCGGCAATTTCAAATTTGAGTGCAACCTAATTTTCAAAAACAAAAAGTGCTGGTGATAAGGAAACCTGAGAATTATTTTCACAGTGTTTTTTTCGCGAGCAAATCATTGCGTATAAAATCTACAAAATGCCATTCTGGTCATTTGGAATTATTTTGATGAAAATTAAATATTCAGGAAACTCATCAGAATAATTTTGAGACAATTTTGAGATAATTTTCAGAGATAAAAATATATATTTATATTTTTATATATATATATACTTTTTGAGTTTTTTTTTCTAAAAAATATTTTTTTTTTTCAATTTTGTTTTCAATTCCCTACATAGTAAACTACATTGGAATCTATGTTGGAACCCATATGGGATCCTTTTTTGAATTCCTGGCTCAAATTACGATCTGAGATAGGTATATAGGATGGGAATCTGTATCTGTTCTTATTATGGGTTTTTATGAAGGTTCCTACATGGATGGGTTTGCAATTAATATTTAAGGAGTAAGCAGTAGTTTTATATGAAAGCTACGGCTGCGCAGTATTTAAGGGCGTTTTTAAGATTGCCGACTATGTACCCCAAACTTCCAAGACATATTTTATTTAAAAAATGTTATAATCCTATATGGGATTTCATGTAGGAGCATTTCATAGGTTTCCATAACAGTATTCGTATAAGAACCCATGTGGAAACCCACAAAATATTTCCTACCCTATCTCAGATCGTAATTTGAGACAGGAATTAAAAAAAGGATCCCATATGGGTTCCCACATAGGTTCCCACGTAGTTTACTATGTAGGCTTTTTAAGTAGGGTAGACGTCTTAGAAATGTTGTTTGGACTGAAATTGGACGTCTTAGGATCATCCGATGGACGTTCTTGGAAAGTTCATGATTTGATGCCTACTGGGAAAAGGCAACTTCCATTTGCGAGATTTTGATACAAATAGTCCCTCTTCATAGATCTCACTATTCGTGCTTACATATAATCACCCCATTCATAGCGAAATTTCGGTACGCATAGCCGCGGTGATAATAAAAACAATAAAGTTTCCTATCGTGCATGTGCGCTATATTACAGCACGTGCCCGCAGATACGCCCCAGTCGGCACAAAATCATGAACATCCCAAGGATGTCCTTGGGACATTCCTAGGACGTCCAATGTCAGCCCAACGTCTCCAAGACGTCTAATGTCCTAAAGATGTCCTAAAAACGTCTTAAAGACATAGGACGTTCTCGAGACATCTCTCGTATTGACATTAGACGTCTTAAGAGCATCCCTCGGATGTCCGAAAGGCATGCTCCAAAAAACGTCTTAGGGATGTCCCGAAGACGTCTCTAGGACGTCCTTAATTTTTTTTCCAACTGGGGCCTGTTCGGCACTCTGCGCTCAGGCTCTAAAGGCGCATAAGACAGATGAATACCTCTGTTATTTTTCCGAAATCATGGTCAGTTTTTGATTAAGCAATTTAAAAAAATGTATTCCTTTAATACCCGCGCGGGAAATGCGATTTTGGGACTCTGGCGCGGAACATTAAAAGTGGTTGATTCCACGATCGATGTTAAGTCCCTGTGATATAACTTACTTTTCCACACTAGTTACGGAAAAGTTGAGGAATATTATACTTTTAACCTCAATGCCAGGACTCGACTCAGGCGGAACAATAGGCCCCCCAACGAACGGGTCAAGGGGCTGGATGGGAACAATGGAGTACCATTCAACCCATATTTTCGTGGTTGCATCAATCGATCGTGGAACCGATCACTTTTGCTGTTTCGCGCCAGGCCCCAAAATCGCAAACCCCTTCGCGCTGTGTAAAGAAAACAATATGTTAACCAAGTGAGTGACTAGTCGATTTCTAGTTTCCCTACTTGGTTAACAATGTACTATTTTTATCAACAAAAAAAATATAAAATTATTTTCAGCATCGCTGAGCAAAAATCAAACTTTTTTGACTCTTGTAATTTTTTCTTATGATAAACTGTTTGCAATTTACAGCGTTGTAAACAATTGATTCTTATTTAAATTGACATATTTGCACAGTTTTAACTCAGAATGTATTGTTCAGAAAAATTTGTTACTTGTACATTGTCTCTATCGAGGTTAGATGTCTTGAAAGAAAAAAGAACTCTTCCGATCAAATAAAAAATTCTCTCTGTGAATTGTTGTGGAAAAATTGCTATTTTTAAGAAGAAATAATCTAGACTTTTCATTTGGTAATAAAAAATCATCCTGGCCAACCAATTTATTGTTTATAACAATTGTTATAAATAAAAGCCCTTATGACAAGAATTGATTGCTCTAAAATTGTTTTATCAATCTCTGGCACAAGATAAAGCTTTTTACATTTGTGATATTTTCTCGTACGACCAGCCAATATTTATACACAGCCTTATAAGCAATATATTTATTATAAATATACGCCCCCACCCCAACAAGCCACAATTTTCAAGTTATTTGCGATAACTTTTTTTATCACATTTATCCTATCGTAAACAGTATAATTGTCTTGGTTAGCATTTTTAATACCTGCTCCTAATTTATTTTTAACTATTGCTATCAATAACGAAAACCCTTAATAAAGAAAATAGATTTATTGAAATTTTTGAAATAATCTTCAGCACAAAATAAAACTTTTTACTCTCGAGACATTTTTTTATACGATGAGCTATTATTGATTCATAGCCTCACAAACAATATATTTGTTATAGATCTACGCTCCTCTACAAGCCACAATGTTCAAGTTATCTTTTTTTACAACCCTTATTTTACTGTACAAAGTAAATAACTAAGCGTTTTCAATACTTGCTTAAAAATGGCACCTGTTTTAAAAATTTATTGAAGTTCAATAATTTATTTTAATTGAGAGTTTTCGGTAATCACAATAGTTATAAGCAATAAGGAGCAGGCATTTGAAATACTAACAAAGATAATTGTACTGTTTACGATAATATTATTGTTATAAAACAAGTTATCACGAATAACTTGAAAATTCTGGCTTGTAGGGCACGTAGATTTATGACAAAGATATTGTTCACAGGGGAGAATTTATATCTGCAAAATGAATCTCACTCACCCGCACAGCAGACACGATCGAGGGTGATTCAGATGTGCCGACAATCTCGTGTACACTCCAACAGGGTGCGACCAGGGAGTTTTCATCCTGTTTTGGCAGTGGACTCAATGCCACTGCCAGTAGTTTGATTGATTTGTGAAAACAACTCCCCGCAGTGAGAAGAAATTGATTGGAACGCATAGAATGGCATTCAAAGAAACGGACATTTCAACGCTTTTAAATGCGTCTCATTTAAATCAATTTGAATAAACACGACGGCATTAAATTGATATCATGATAATGCTATGCTATGTTTCAGTTCACACCAATTCTAAACATAGTTCACATAAACACCATCCCCAGTGGGCAAACAAATTAAGGATGTCTTAGAGACGTCTTAGGGACATCCCTAAGACGTCTTTTGGAACATGTCTTTTGAACATCCTAGGGATGCTCTTAAGACGTCTAAGGTCAGTACGAAAGATGTCCCGAGAACGTCCTATGTCTTTAGGACATTAGAGGTCTTAGATACGCTGTTTGGACTGACAATGGACGTCCTAGGAACGTCTCAAGGATGTTCTTGGGATGTTCATGTTTTTATGCCCACTCGGTCGGGGCGGTGCTCCAGCCAAATGTTTGATGGCCTTCCGTGAAACTTACATCAAAAGAAGGGCATTACTAAGCATTAAGGCAAAAATGCAATCAAAACGCATTGAAATATTTCAATGCGCCCTGATCAGCTCATTCTTAACAAGCAGATACTTAAACATAACTGTTCACAAAGTTCACGAAAATCTATTGGTGTTGCTCCAAATTTTTCCCTGATTTATTGCACCGCAAATGGTGTATGCTTCATTAAAAAAAAGATTCAATTATCTTTCTTCACTTTCTCCCGTTTTAGACTTAACTTACTAACTGCGCATAAAAAGCTACACATACACTCACCAACACATTATAGTGATCTTCAAATCTTATAAAAATTAAAACCTATTGACTAATTAATGTCCAGTAAACCAACTCAACCCTCTAATTCATGATTCAACATCAACATATATATCTACCTCTCAATTAATTAATTTATAAACTGTAATTTATTTATAACTTGGAGTCCTCATTTTAATTTTTGATTTATTGTTTTAATCGTGGCGTGAACTTTTTAGATTAAATGATTTTTAGACATCTTAATATTAAAAATTTTACAAGTTATCAAATGTGACGTCATGGTTTTGAGATATTCTCATATCTGATTTAATCTTGTAATTACTTACAATTACATCAAAAGAAAAAATCAATTCAAGAAATTAAATTATAATTTCAATAAAAATACTGACAGCACTTGACGCGAAATTAAAAATATTGCTTAATTTTATATTTAACTACTTTTAATAGTTTTATTTTAAAATTTCATTGAACAAAGACAGATGGTGTTTATAATTAAACTTTAGTTCAAATTAATGTTGTAATTCACATGGATCAACAGGTATTGAATACTCTCAACTGAGTGTGGTCTATATATAAAACAATGAAATAATTTGATTTATACAAAATTATATGGTATCTTGAATCCAAAACGATGAGACAAACATACCTTTGATCGGTTTGATGACGACTGATTCGCGCAAGCAAGGTGCGAAGGTTCCACACACACACCCAATTTAAAGTGTATGACTCATGATAAGAATAAGAAGTATGAAAATAAAGATAAGAAATATAATATAGTCGAGAATTAGAATCATTATAAATGGAACTTGCGTAAACATCATTTTATAAGGAGATAGTCGTCGAACAATTTAAAATTAATAAAGACAGGCTTTTCAGTATAAAAGGCAGAATTAAAATTATCACTTTATTTTGATGATTCTGCTCGCCTCATTGGGACCAAATTTTTTCAAAGGAAGACTAAAAAATATAAATTGATAACTATATCACAAAAATGATACTTAAAACCACAAAGCGATATTTACAGCTCTCAGAAGGAGACATAATTTTACAATTGGTTTTTTGAAAACACCACTTTTTTCGAATAGACACTACGCGAACATTGTTATCGGATTCTGGGTTAAGCTGAATGACGCGTCTAAGAGCCTACTTAATGGGGGCCAAATTCTCATCGCGGTCATTGGTCATGGCCTGAAGCGGGCTCGAAGGTCAAGGTTCTGTTTCCAATATCGCGCTTAAGTTGATGTTTAACTGACTTCACGGCTGATACTGTTGGGTAACAGCTCGGTGTCGAAGACATTATAGACATCTGTGAATAAAGGTTCGGACAACTAAGCAACTTCTTTGGATACGGCACTGTTCGTGATTAGTGACGTGGTTTGACAGGCTCCGATATTTTTTCTTAACAGTTGTTATATACGGGCGAATTTTGTGTGAATTTTGTGTTCCAAATAAACTAGAAGCAGTTGTCTTTCGGAGTTTCTAAGTGGTTTGAACGGTTTCTGCGATAAAAGAGGAATTCGTGAACTTTTTGTCCTCGTGAGTTTCGAACTGACGCCTACTAACATGGTGGCTTGTGGCATCTGCAGTGGTGCGATCACGAGAGGGGCCCCTGGACTGCCATCATGCGGAAAATGTAGCATTTTAGTGCACAATGGATGCGTGAAGGAAGGGGACGAAATAAAAAAATGCATTAAGAAGTGGTTTCGCAGTGCGTACTCAATTCTAGCGTCGAACGAAATCGGTCGACGAGAAAGAAAAATTTCTTCCACGTTAGAGACAACGGAGACTGCTACCGATGACGTCATTAGGCCAGTGTCGCCCGCAGCAACTCTGGAGCCCGGCGTCAATGAGGCCATAATAAAATCGGTTACGGAAGTTCAAGAGGCGTCAGTTAAGCATATGGCTGCTCTATTTGAAAAGTTTCAAAGTAAATTAGATTCCTCAATAAACAGCATGAAGGATACTATTATTCAAAACTCGCGAGGCATAACTACGGTTGAAACGACTGTTGCAATTAATGGGACGGAAACACAAGCGCTTCAGGAAGTGACAAAGAAACTTCCAATTAAAGAACATAAATTGACTTCCCAGGTGGCGCACTTGAAGCGCAAGTGCAATTTTATGGAGCAGGCTTCCCTAGCTAATGGTGTAGGAATTGATGGTTTGCCTTTTAAACAGGGAGAGGACTTTCCAGTTGTCATACATCAAATTGCAACCGCTTTGTAGATTCCTTACTCCAAAGAGGGTCTTATTTCTATCTTTAGAACACGACCCTATAAAATGAATGCTTCAGGCCAGTCCCGACCTCCGATTATAATGGCGAAATTTAGTCAGAAAGAGACTTGTTTTCGTTTTATTGGGAAACGAAAGAAAAAGCGAGATTTTTCGACAAAAAATATTGGCTGGTCTGGTGGGGAGGGAAGCATCCTTTACATTAGAGAAACTTTAACAAAATACAATGGTCTGATATATAAGGAGGCATTTAACTTGAAAAGAGCTAGGAAGATCAAGTTTCTAATGATTTCTGGTGGCAAGATCTTCTGCCGCAAGGAGGAAGGATGGCAGAGAATTATACTTTCTCATCTTCACGATCTTGAAGCATTTCGCTAGCAATCACTCTATTATAAAGTCATGCGGAAAGAAATGTTTCACACTTGATAAAGGGGTATATTTTGTTTTTGAGCAAATCTTTTACTTTATTTCATTTTTGCAAATTTACGATATGGCTTCTCACAGAACGGGTACTAAAGAACTTCGGTTCATATATGTCCCCTTTTGAGTAGTCTGGCTTGTTTCGGTTATTAACTTTTACTGTAGCTCTATACTTCATTATGAGCTAAGTCTTCTGGAAAATAAAAACATATATCGGGATTTGAACTGTTCATTTATCTCGTGGACAAGTTAAGTTTTTGCCACGTTAATGCTCAGTCTCTCTCGGTACATTTCCTTGAGTTTAAACATTATTTTAGTACGTGTTTATACCATATAATCGCAGTGTCTCAAACTTGGCTTAAGCCTAACATCCCTTCGAGTGCAATGTTTTTGGAGGGTTACATGCTCTTTCGCTGGGATGGAGAGGAGAGAAGGGGGGGGGGTCTGTCTTTATATAGATCAAAGTCTTAAGGGTTCAGTAGTAAGAGTGAGTCCACAGGCTAATTATCCTGTCGCTGACTTTCTCTTTGTGTCAGAAATACTTACACTTACTCCACATTACAATAGTATAATACTTACTGGAAATTTAAACACTAATTTAAATTCGAATACTAATCTAACTAAAAATTTGAAATCTGTTATTTACTCCTTGGGACTTTGTACACTGCCACATGATTCCACTCATCACTCTTAAATTTACTAGTATACGCATAGACTTAATTATTGTAGGTGATCTCGATAAAGTACTATCCTATTAACAGCATGCAATTCCGTTCGTATCTAAGCATGATCTTATCAACATTGAGTACCAAATGTCCAGTAATCTTCCACCTAAACCTACACCAAAACTGACTCGAAATCTTACACTAATTAAAGAACAAGAGTTTCAGGATCATTTAATGTCATATAATTGGGCGAACTTATCCTCAGTTCGTGACGTGAATACATAGGTAGATGGTGTAATTACTATTTTGACTGATGCATTTAATGAATTCGCAACTTTATATGTACCACTTTCTCGAAGGGAAACGGCCCCATGGATAACGGCAGAAATAACAGAATTGATGAGAAAAAGGGACACGAAACGTAGATTAGCAAAATGAACAAGGAATAGTAGTATATAAGCGGAATTTCGTAAACTTCCGAATCTTGTTCAGATGAAAATCAGGGACTCTCACAACCAATTTAACTTGAACGCAATCAGAAATAAAAACAAAAAGGAAAACATTTTGCATCTTCTCAGGTGCCTGCGTTTAATTCGACCCAAACAGGAATCTCCTGATCAAAAGTTCTCTGCTAGTGACTTCCTTACTACATTCATGTTAAAACCTATTACGACACAACTTCCAATTGCCTCCTCCAATTTTCCTTTTGCAAAGTTTTGATGAATGTGATTTCTTTTTTTCGAACATAACTCCTGAGACTTTCCTCGAGGAAGTAGCAGAAGTTAATTCTAATGCAATCGGTATAGATGGAATCTCGATGAAAATAATCCGGTTAGCGTTCCCAGTTATCTTCCCAAAATTATTGGAGATTTATAATGCATCTTTACAAAGTGGTATTTTTGCAGATGTATGGAGGAAGGCACTAATTCAACCGATACCTAAAATTACCAGTTCTACTTCCACTAAAGACTTCCGACCAATGTCTATCCTTAATGCGTTATCAAAGCCACTTGAACGAATTGTGCACAAACAACTAACACATTTTCTAGATACCAATAATTTATTAGACCCCATGCAATCGGGCTTCAGTATTTATGTTTCATACCTCTATTACAATTGAGTATTCTAGCATGACGTCATGGTTATGATAGGATAGGTGGGAATGGCAGGAAAGTTAGCATAGTTGGTACATATTTATAATAAAATAAGATAAACAAAATTTCAGGTTGGAGTATCGGATCGATCTGATCAGAATCCGCCACTATAACTTAAAATTTTTCTATACTTTTCTACACTTCAAAAATATTAATATTCATACATTTATAAATTGCTTTTACGTTAGAATACTTTTTACAAAAAGTCATATGCATCCCCATACAAGCATGGACTAACTAATAATAAATTACTAATAAATAAATAAATACATTATAAATAATTATTATTAATTTATTTATTATTTATTATTAATTTATTATTATTATTAATAATTAATAGAGCTGAACTTCATTCGCAACTATCAACAACAATTCGCGATTATAAAATTCCACTTTTTGCACGCTTCAGAGAAGGAAATGGAAAAAAATGGAAGTTTGTCGGAATTAAAGTTAAAAATATCATCCTTAAAATGAGATTAGGAATATAATAAAACATTTACTGGTTCTAGAATTGTCATGAAAAATGTGGAAGCATAACCAAGACAAAAATCCGACGCTCCATTGGTGACTACATTTTTTGGTCTGTTGTTTTTCGCACTTTAATAAAAGATTTAAATTCGACATTCGACTGCCGCTCGACGAACTGATTTTCGTCTTGGACATTCTTCCACATTTTTTATTATAATTCGAGAAAAAGTGAATATTTCATTACGTTCTTGATCTCATTTTAAAGAGGACATTCCAAGCTTTAATTGATCGAAGTTTGAATTTTTCTAATTACATCCCCGAGGCATGGAGGAGTGGGACTTAATATATCGCTGAGATAACCACGGGAAAAGAGAGGCATGTATCTTAATTCAATTTTCAAAATTATATGTGGACATATTTCGATTATTCAGCGATGTTTTGTCGTACGCTTTTGTTTTTCTGAATTATTCAAACGTTCTTATATGTTAATGTTTTAATGATTTAGCAATGTTTCTTGATTCACAGATTTACAAATATGGCCGTGAAATGAATATTTGAATTCAATTTTTCAAAATGTCATGTACATATGTTTTAATTATTTAGCAATATATTTTGACACGCTCTTCTTTTTATATAAAAATTTATTCAAACATTCCAGTGCAAATACATGTTTATTGATTTTTATATCGAGAACTGAGAATCGGATCAGAATATCATTTTTTAAATCATAGGTATTAATTTGTTAATGACTGAGCGATGTATGTATGTCATGTAAATGTCATTATAGAAACATATTTTTTTTTAATATATTAAATTACATAACGTGCGCATGAAATCTTTAAATGATATCTCGCCATGTACTATTATTAATAGTAACAGTAAATTCTACGCTACATGGATTTACTGACTACATTCTTTGAGAATATAATTTCAGCAAGAATTTGATGGTCAAAAAATGTTAACAAATAAATATTTATTCGGAAATTGAGTATATAAGAAAAATGAACACGGAAGTTAGCGGGCTCTTGCGCGCGCTCATAATAGTCTAGTATAATAATATAATATATAAATGTAAGGCTCACAGAAAACATCAATAATGGTATGTCTTTTATTTCTGCATTCTGGCTATTTTAATGCGACTTTAGTTTTTTAATAATTTTAGTATTGAATTTAAGTGGAAGGTATGCTTTCTATCGAATATACATCCAATTACCTCATATTTCAGTAAATACGTGCGTACTTAAATAAAAATTGATCTGATGTTTTTCGAAAAAAATTCAAGAATAATATGGAGTTCAATGGTTTTATTTCTGAAATAGGACAAAATATAAATTTTTTCAAGTTTCTTTATTATTGGCTTTGTTATAAAAAGAAAATGTTTGCCTTCATGTTATCAAAAGTTCAAGTTGACACCAAGAAATGAAGAAAGGCCGCTGGACCGGGAAACCGGGAAATGACAGTGAATTTATTTTTTGACCGGGATATTTACAAGTTTTTAGAATTAATATCTATCCAATCACTTGAAATATCACAAATTTCATGTCAAATGATATATAATGCAATTTAAAATAAGTTTGATTTGAACTTTTTTTAATTGCTTAGTTCAATTGTTAACTTTCTCACTTATGAAATCATTCAGTTTACAAGATGTAATTCTAAAATCTTTTATTATCAAAATTTTCCATTCATGAGATCTTAATTTTTAAGGATATATTTTTAATTAAAAGAATTTTAAAATCCAGCTTTGAAGACTGACACAATAAAAGATTAATAATTTTTGAAATTGAAATTTGTTGACAAGAAACGTTTTAAGTTGATCAATTGTAAATATCAATTATTGATTTATAAAATTGAACTGTATTTGGTGTATTCGCAATTGAACAATAATTGATTGGTTTTATAGGGCGATTCTGAATCTGTTAAAATTAAACAATTTACAGATTTTGATGTTAAAAATTGAACTGTTTCAATTCGAAAGCCTTAGCAGTTAATCCAATGTAAACTACTGATTGAAAATTTATAAACTATGTGTTGTTTCGGTCTAAAAGATACTATATTTAACCCATTCAATTTGAAAAATTTTAATTAAGAAATGGAACAATTTTTTAATAGTCACAAATGTTTGACTGTTTATTTAAAATTAAATATTAGACACTCAACAAATTGAAACTGAATTGTTTGAAACAGAAAGCCTTGAATCGTTAAAATTTCGGAGAGCTAAACTTAAACATTGAAGTTGCAATCTTAATTTTAATTGTTCTAATTAAAAAAATTTTATTTGTAAGTGAAAATTTTGAATTTTGATGTGTAAATACAGATAAAAATGTATTCATTCAGAATAAAATCAAGTAAATTGAGGAGATATCTATAAGTTTTTAAATAACATTTTGAAGCTTTTAAGGATTTTGAAAGGTTTTAAGATAATTTACAAAAAATGACCTAAGATTTCTAGGAAAATTTAAAATGATTTTTATTTTGAAAAATTCATTTTAACCGAATATTTAAGAATATCACGAAATAAAAGCAAATTTTTGTGAACAAATAACAATTAAACAATCATAAATTTAGAAAAAATTGGAAAAAGTTTAAGAGATATTTAGAAAATTTGAACAAATGCAAAAATAATTTAAAACTTGAAAAGATGTAAAAAAATGTAAAACACAATGTAGATTTTTGAAGATTTCAGACGAAAATATAGAAGCTTTTTAATCATTTTTAAATGTTTCAAAATAATAAAAAAATTGATTAAGATTCCTTGAAAAATTGAAAATGATTTTTCATTCTGAAAAATTAATTTCAAAAGAATATTTGAAAAGATTTAAAAAGATATTCAAAACTGTACAAATAATAGTATGGAATATTTTAAGGTAATTTTTTTAAATACGCAGGATTTATTAAAAGTTTTAGGAAAAAATCGTATCATTTTAAAAGATATTTTGAAGCTTTGAAAATTTTTCAAAAATAATTAAAAATATGTAAAGATTGCAAAAAATGTCAAATAAAATGTAGATTTTTGAAGATTTCCGAATAAAATTATGTAGCCTTTTAAAGATTTTGAAAGGTTTCAAGATAGTGGAAAAATGTTTTTAAGGTTTCTGGGAAAATTTAAAGTGATTTTTCAGTAACAAAATATAGTTTTAAGAAAATGTTTTGAAATATTTCAAAACAAACTTGGATGTATGAATAACAATTGAACAATTATTCATTTGCAACAACTTGAAATTAAAATAATTCAACTTCTAATTTAAAAAGTGATATAATTTTGAATAAATTTGTTGATTCATTCTTCATTTAGGGCACTGAAAATAAAAGCGTGCATTTATAATTAATACAAATTTTGATTCTTTAAAACGAATACTTCAGACAAATAATTTTCTAAGAACAAGAAAAAATCTTCCTGAGCCCGGATTTAAACCGGGAATATGAATTTTGCAAAGAGTGGAAGTGTACGTCTAAATTTTGCTGTTTAAAAATAATCTGTTTATACTTTTTATGCCTGACTTCGAAAAATTTATGAATATTTTATACTAGTTGATTAATGATTATACTGTGAGATACACGACGCAGCTTGTAAATATAAAAACATGGTTCCTATTTAAACATTTGTTAATTATCTTGATAATATTCATGCTTAATATATTTATATAATTTATAATAAAAATTCAAAGCCCTCAAAGCCCTTCTCTGGATCCGCGCCTGGTTGCAGCTACACCAAACAGTGTGTTTACAAGGAGTAGAAAAATTATATCATGTTGACATTATTCAACCCCCAGTAACTGAATATGTTTTATCGAAATTGCAAGGTAAATGAGTTTAATGTGTTATGAATTAAATGAATTGTTATGCCTGTAGAGGATTTTGCATGTAGCGCAGATAATTTTTTTCTAACAATAAAAAAATGCCGTTAAATGTAAAGGTTGGGACACATGTACCATATGGGTTGGGATACGTCTTTTGACACATATACGCCTTTTTTTACTAAAAATCGTCTTTGGAGTAACTTTTGAGTGTTAATAATAAAAATAATCGCACTTTCGGTCATTATCATATACTTTTCACACTCAAAATTTCAGCATGTCTCGTTACAAGCGAAAGAGTGAGCAGGGGATCACTGTTTTCGAGGGTTTGGAAAAATGGATGAAGCTGAGATTTCCCAGTGGGCACAAAATTTGCCATCATCTTTACGATATCGTTACGACATCTTTACGGCAATGTTACAACATCTTTACGACATCCTATGCCCATGCGTTAAGGTGTCTTTACGATATCGGAAAGACGTCGTACGATCTGACGATGTCTTTATGATATCGTAAAGGCACCTTAACGGCATGGACATAGGATGTCGTAAAGTTGTCGTAAAGATGTCGTGAAGACGTCGTCAAATTTGGTGCCCACTGGGTTGTAATTGCTTATTTTTATGTAACAACCCAATTGAACAAATAAATATTCACTAAAAGGTTCGATAAAAGGTTCACTGTGGCGTTATAGAATTATTTTTTACACTTATTTTTCATGTTTTAAGAGGTGTCGTCGCAACCTATACTACAACATTTTTTTTGTGGCAAATTGGAAGACATTCAGAAAAGCAACTGTAAAATTTGATTGCAACTTCATTATATATGTGTTACTCACAACAAGTAAGCTATTTAATAGACCTTCAAAACGGTGTAATGAAAGCCCATAAATATTATCTTGGAAAAAAATTATGGGCCAAAACTAAAACCCTTCCCAACCTGTACGGCACTTCCATACTCATTAGTACATAACAAAAATTCTGCACATATTTTATGTATCGCATCTTCCTCAGAATACATTTTTTTATAGGTAACGAGGGTGTCATTATTTTTTTTTTTTATTTATTAAATTTATAATGTTGAAATGTGCAGTAAAATTATTGAAGTAATTTGTGCTTTATGTTTAAATTGTGAAACTCCCAAATTTAAAGGATTTATTGCTTTCAGATTTATTATAACTAAAAAATATTAACATTTTCATAAGATTTTCTATCATAAAAAAATCGAATGATCCTAGTTTTAGTAATATGATTTAGTAAAAGTCTGGAAGTAAAGACAAAAGCAGCTACTACAAATAATTTATTTGAAAATTCAAGTGAACCAAATTCTTCCAGATAAAAAATACTTGAACCTGAAATATTCTATCTCCAAAGTTGAATGTAAACATTGTACCGATAGTCGGAGATTCAAGAGCGCTTTTATGTCCATATTAAGTTCTGATGAAAACTTGTTTTATTCTTGTGCAGAATTTTCTCCTGATAATAAGCAATTAATGCATATAATTACGACATTACATCTACATTAATAGAGCAGTGATTAATTAATGTATAAATGTAAATATGTTTCACGAAAAGTTTCAAGTGTACATTCATATGAATGATGTATATAGCAAACATTTGTGAGCTTTTTGACATTACAGCTGAACTATCTGGTTCACGTCCCGAATAGTTCCCCGATAGACCCAATAAAGTATACTTCATCGGGCATGGTCACTTTATCGATGCAAATACACCCAAATTGGTCCCGGATAGAACTGGACAGAAGCCCTGTTTGATATTACAGCTGAAATCAATTTCTGATTCAACGTCCCGAATAGGTCCCCGATAGACCCGACAAAACATGCTTTCTTAGACTTGGTCACTTTATCGATGCTAATACTACCAGATTGGTCCTGGATATACCCGGACAGACGGCCGTTTTGACTCCACAGGAAATTAATTTCTGGTTCGACATCCCGGATAGGTCTCCGCTACACCCGACAAAATATGCTTTCTCAGACTTGGTCTCATTATCGATGCAAATACTCCCAGATTGGTCTCGGATAGACTCGGGCAGGCAACCTTTCTGACTTCACAGGAAATCAAATTCTGATTCCATGTCTTGGATAGGTCTCGAATAGACCCGGGTAAGCCTACACTGCGGGACCTGGTCTCTTTATCGATTCAAATTCTCCCAGGTTGGTCCTGGATAGACCCGGACAGACGCCCTTTTTTACATCACAGCTGAGATCAATTTCTGGTTCCACGTCCAGGATAGGTCCCCGATAGACCCAACAAAACATGCTTTCTCGGACTTGGTCTCCTTATCGATGAAAATACTCCAAGATTGGTCCCGGATAGACCCGGATAGAGCCCTTTTTTACATTACAGCTGAAACCAATTTCTGGTTCCACGTCCCGGATAGGTCTCCGATAGACCCGACGAAACATGCTTTCTCAGCCTTGGTCTGTTTATCGATGCTAATTCTCCCAGGTTGGTCCCGAATAGACCCGAACAGTCGCCTTTTTTGACATTACAGCTAAAATCAATTTCTGGTTCCACGTCCAGGATAGATCCCCAATAGTTCCAACACAACATGCTTCCTCGGACTTGGTCTCCATATCGATGCAAATACGTACAATCCAATCCTGGTTCCATGTCTTGGATGGGTCCCGGATAGATCCGCTTAAGTATACATTGCGGGACTTACTTAATTTTTTGATGCGAATACTACCGGTTAGATCTGGGATACGACCGGATAGTGGCACTTTTTGACTCTAGAGGAAATCAATTTCTGGTTCCACTTTCCTGATAAGTGCAGGATAGACCAGGTTATGCCTATATTGCGGGACTTTATAATTTTTCGGTGCAAATACTACCGGTCAGATCCCGGCTACATCCGGATAGACGCACTTTCTGACTTTACAGGAAATTAATTTCTGATTCCATGTCCTGGATAGGTCCCGGGTAGTCCCAGATAGATTTACAATTATTGATTTCTTGTACCTGATTGGTTCCTGATAGATCCGGATATACGCTAGTTTGGAATTAGAGAAATTCAATATCTGTATCCGTGTTCCGGATACGACCCGAATATACCCGGATAGAAGGACAATGTCTACTTTGTCAAAATAAATTATTGGTTACGTTTTCCCGATAGATCCTGGCTAGTCCCGAATGATTCCCGGATAGAAAATAAGTAATCGGATAGAGCCCGGTTATGCCCGTATACAATTTCTATCCGGGTTCAATCAGGGCCTTATCCGGGTTCTATCGGATCTTATCCGGCATTTTAAGCAGGATGTTTTGAAAGTTTCTTTTTAAACGTCATTTTTGCCATTTTTCGAAATATTTAAATATTTTTAGGTACTACTTTGTTTTCTAAGAATACCATCAACCGAGGCGAATCGCTTCAATCATGTTCACAAAATCATCAAAGGCTTAATAATTGTATTTTAAAACTGATCTTAGGCTTAATAGATCACGCAGTATCTCTACTTTATCGACCATCTCATATATCGCACATATCATTGTTAAATTACCTTAATTGGAATTAAGCTTAAAAGGAGTTTTTTTGTTTATAAAAATGGAATCACAATAAGAAATTTAATAATTCTATTTCATTTTCCTAAATAGAATGTGCTTAAAAGCTTCGATTTCTTGATAAATAAGACAAGTTCTTTTTGACTGTTGCACATATCAATGTTATATTGTAATGAAAAATTAGAAACAGTTTTTTGATCCAAAAAGGGGGGAAATTTAAAAACATAATTTTTATCTTATAAACAATAACTAGTTTACAATGAACAAACAAAAAATGTTTGAATTACAAAAAGAAATTTATTAATTTTATCTCCTCCTAAATAGAGAGTGCTTAAAAACTTCGTTTAAGTAGAAATAAGATCTAATTATTTAAACTTTACTGTACTAAAGAAAATCACATCTCTTCTACTATAATTGCAAAACAAGGACAAACAAATCTCTTTAGTGGCCTGTATGTACAACCTTGTTTAGTGCCACGTTGTCGGTTTGTACGGATATAACCCCTCTCTAAAATTCTAAGTTTCGTATTACTGTAATTTTGAAACTCAGAACAACGTGTTAGTTTCTTCGCAATTCCAGACCAGGAGGTCCCTTCTCGAATGACAAAATACAAATATTCCTCATTCTTAATTTAAAATCTGTTTTCCATGAAAAATATTTGATTAAAAAAAGTTTTTTTTTACATGTGTCAGTGTAGTTACACTACCTATGTGATTACTCAGCGATGTCCAAATCGAGCTTCAATTCGCACAGTGTAACGAGAATAACATATAGAGATAGAAGAATCAAACAGAAGGAGATAGAAGACAATTAATGAGGATAAGTTTAAAATTCTTTTTCTTTGGTTCACTAATTATTTGATACCACTAATATTAATTCCTGATTAACTTAATGACTTTTGATATTTTAACTTAAGTTTTGGACCCTATCCGTGGCCGGAATAACATTAATTTTTTTGAATTTAAAAATAAAGTTAAAATTTATGTTAATTATATCAAGTTTCAGCCCCTAGCCCTGGTTGAAATGCATTATAATAACTGCAAAATCTACTAAGTATACAAACAAACATAACAATTTTTGGAAACATATGCGTTATAATGGAATTTAGGTCAATTAAATTATAAAATGTTATGTCTAAGGCAAGGTTTATTCACACTGCCTTACTGATGCGTCGGATGAGTCAGTCTGGGAATAAACATGAAAAATCAAATATTATTTAAAAAAATTTTGTAAGAAAAAAATTAATTGCAGAACAGAAATAAATATTATCGACTTGAATGCCAAACAAAAAATCTTAGTAGCGATTCGATTCATCGCGGGATCTATCGCTACAAATACCCAGTGGCGTATCCAAGGGGGTGGGGGTATGAACCCCCCTTGACGATGGAACAGGCATATTTTTTTAACAGCCCACATACGGTATTATATAATTAAAAACTAAAGGTTAACAACCACCACAGGGTCCCACTGGGAGCAATTGTCATCTAGAAAATGACATCGGCTCCCAGTAGGACCGCAGTAAATCCCATTCATGGCCACGTCTCACAACCGTGAGATGGGTGGCCGACTTATGTTGTTTGAAATTGAGCCGCTGGATAGTGTATGGGCATATAAAATTCACATGGCCGTTCCGGTTAGCCCCTGTTGTCTCTAAAATCGATTTGAAAATTAAATTTTTGAAACATATGGCCATGAAACTTCCAACAAAGCCATATGTTTCAAAAGCTCAATTTTCAAAGTAGATTTTAAAAATAACTGGGGCCAACCGGAACGGCCATGTGAATTTTCTACGCCCTTATACTATCCAGTAGCTCAATTCCACTATGTTGTTAAGAAGTCATATTTTTTGGTCGAAAATTAAGCTTTTTTTTAATATTCGTCTTTTGGATAGAAAATTCGTCCTCTGGGATTAAAAATTCATCTTTAGATATAAAGGTCATTTTTTTGGTTGAAAATACATCTTTTTGGTTAAAAGTTAATTCTTTTCAATTGAAAACTCTACTATTATATTTTTAATCTGAAATTCATTTCTTTTGGTTCAAAAGTCTACTATTTGGTTGAAAATTCCACTATGTTGCCAAAAATTCATCTTTTTTGGTCGAAAATTAAACTGTTTCGTTGCACATTCGTCTTTTGGATAGAAAATTCGTCCTTGTGGATATAAAATTCGTCTTTTGATGGAAAAATCGTCTTTTTTTGGTTGAAAGTTAGTTCGTTTTAATTGAAAACTCTAATGTTATATTTTTGGTTTATAATGCATCTCTATGGGTTAAAAATTTTACTATTTGGTTGAAAATTTCACTGTGTTGTTAAATAGTCATCTTCTTTGGTCTAAAATTAAATTGTTTTGTTGAAAATTCGTCTTTGGGATAGCAAATTGGACCTTTTGGATTTAAAATTCATCTTTCGGTAGAAAAGTCGATTTTTTTGTGTGGAAAATGAAATTCTTTTCGTTGAAAAGTCTATTATTATATTGTTGGTTCAGAATGCATCTCTATTGGTTAAAAATTTTACTATTTAATTCAAAATGTTATTATATTGTTGAAGTTTCAACTGTTTTTTTGAAAATACGTCGATCTAGGTTGAAAATGAACTTGGTGGCGACAAAATTGAATCTTTGCAAATATCTAATGAATTAAGGGTCTTTTCAGATACAAAAGTGAAGAATATTCTGCCCTAGAAGAATGAAAGTTTAAATGCTTTCTTGAGTGAACTTAATTCCTATAGTCCTGGTGCAGCTATCTAGAAAGACATACAACCCTTCGCAGCGGATCGAGTCACTCCAGTTGTAGACAATTTACCGAAGCTTTTATCGGAACTATACAATGAGGACTACGAAGCATATTCCTTATAAATGTTAAGAAAAGTCCCTGTTGACTTATCAGTTACACAGGAACAACAGCGAGCAGTAATAGAAAAGACCTTAGCGCAATCCAAGACTTTATATTGGTTTTCAATCAAAGCTGAGAGGATTACAGCATCCAAATTCAAGGCTACATGTCATACTTCACCAGAAAAGCCCTCTTTGTCTCTCATTAAGGGAATATGTTATCCTCGGTCAGTTTTGTTCAAGAGTAAAGCAGTTCAGTACGGACCTAAAAAGACAACAAGTTGTTTCCTGTTAAAAGATGACGTTACCTTTTCGCTGGATAGAAACCACGAATATTACTATCAGATGATGTTCCAAATGTTCGTGACAAAAAGGAATTACTGTGATTTTGTAATATGGTCTACCAGCCAGAAATTAATTGAAAGAATTTATTTTGATGAAAATTTCTCAAAAGCAACTATTGCCAAGGCTAAGTTTCTGCATTTGAATGTCATTCTACCAGAACTGCTAGGAAGATGATACACAAACTTGCTGGAGCTCGACCAGTTGGAGATAGAAATGTGTTGTGACTGCGGTGAGCCTGACGATGGACGCGCGTTGCTGCAATGTGCTAAGCAAGAGTGCCCTATTCAATGGTTTCATTTAGAATGTATAGGTTTGACACAGATTCCTGATGGCGATTTTTATTGGTTCTGCGATGCTTTCCACAGCTTAGTTTAAAATGCAGAATTGCAATTTATCCAACTTTAATCTCTGTATGTATTTTTATACATGAGAATAAAACTTGAGATAACAATGGGAAAAAAGTAAATGTGTAAACACAATTTCTCGAGGTGCATTCCCCAATCGCTCGAGTACTATAGACCGATTTGTCGAGGATATGGGCGGCAATGGCAACTAAACCAAAAAATTCAAATGAAGGATAAATTTACTTAATTACTGGATAACACTATAGAATAAAGTTTAATTCATGACACGTAACAGCTAAAAAACATCACTTAAAAGAGAGAACGCTGTAATTCGATAATTAAATAAGAAATTAATATTAAATACGTAGTTGAAGTTTAAAAAACTGTAAGAGGACTTTGTTCCGGTTTTCTTTATTTAAGAAAGGAAGAGATTAGTAATGGTGTAATTCACAAGCTCACAAAATCCCTGAATTAATAAATATTTGAAATATGGTAATTGCTAGAGATAATCATGAAGTTTAATTTTGATGTAACCTAAAATGTGCTCTCGCAATTCATAATCGACAATTGGTTCGTAAACGAAAATATCGAAGGCACCGTTTCTCGACCCGAGTTCTCAAGAAATAGAGCTTTGACAAAAGTTTTCCTCAATTATCCGATGTTTTATTTAAATCAATACTAAATTCACTTGTTTCAAATAATTTACTTATTTGAGAAACGCTTGATTCTTCTGAATCATTTTAGTAACATTTAAATATAAGTAATATATAAAAAAGTAACTGAATTTGTCGTTAAAACTTTTTGATCTAACGAACGTAATATATTCAGAAAATGGCGACTTTACAGATATTAAATTTGGAATGAATTTCTCTTCTAAAAACATGGAGTTTTTCAAGTTTGTATTTTAGTGTACCTACATTATTATAATATTGATTTTATTTTAATATTGATTGCAATTAATTGGTGCCCTTACCCTAGTCCTTCAGCGTCAAGAATTTTTAAATGCCAGAAAATTTTATTTTAAAGTCTGGCCTTTTTTATTTTCTACCAGTCAACCTTGAATTTTAATTTAATTATAAATGATAAGATTATGTTACAATAGTCATAATAGTTTTCTAAAAGGAAACAAACACTTTGCAAATAAAATAAGCACTGAAGTATATTATAGGTTAGAATTTTATTCAACACCTGAAACATAATAAATATGGCAACAACTATACACAAATTTATGCTCAAACATATTTTAAGACTCATTTTTAAATATCACAACTTAATTAACTTTGCATGCAATAGCATTATTACTTACGAATGCATTACAGGCTAATTGAAAATTATTGTTTACGAATTATTTCTAAATAACACAGCATCGTTAACTCGTGATAAAATGCAGAATGGGCGAAAAATGTAACAAATTACTAAAGCAGAGCGAGAAATACTTAACCTATTTTTATACCTCTTTTTAAATATTGCAACATCATTAACTATGCAAGCAATTACATTATTCAGGATGTCTAGCGTTTCCTAGGAACAAAATTCTACTTTGAATGTTATTTTAGAATTCGATCATATTTTTCAAATTGTCATCTAACCCCAAGTGATGATGTCGAACTTTAAAATAGCATTTGCAAGTCACTAAAAAATGTTAGGTAATTAATTTTTAAATCTTCGAAAATCTTTGAAATCTTCGTGAGAACTTTTGAAATCTTTGAAAGCATTGTGAATTCTTGAAGATCCTTTAAATGGTTTGAAATCTTTCGAAAACTTCGGAAATCTTTGGAATCTTTGAAATCTTTTTAAGATCTTTGTGAAATGTTCTAAAATATTTTGAAACCTATTGAAATTGTTAAAAATCTTTGAAATCTGATGTACACGCCTCTGTAAAACCTTTTGAATCTTTGTGAATTCTTTGAAATAATTGAAATCTTTGTGACATTGTTCAAATCTTTGTGAAACCTTTTAAAATCGTTTGAAATCTTTTTGAGATCATTTGACACATTAAAAATCTTTATGAAATCACCTAAATAATTTGAAGCATATTAAAATCGTTAAAAATCTTTTAAATCTGATTCACACTCCTTTGTGAAATTTTTTGAAATCCTTGAAATCTTCGTGAGATATTTCGAGTATTTGTGAAAAGTTTAAAAATTTTTTAATATCGTTTGAAATCTTTGTGAAATCTTTTGAAATATTAAACAAAAATTTACCATATCTTCTCAAATATTTTGAAAAATATTGAAATCGTTATAAATCTAATGTACACGCCTTTGTGAAATCTTTTGAGTCTTTGTGAAATGTTTGATATCTTTGAAACGTTTGTGAAATATTGTTTGCAATCTTTCTAAATATTTGTAATCTTTCAAACTCGGAAATTCTAATCTTGAAACTGAATTAACACAGAAATTTTACAACATTTACCAGATTTTAAATTATGAAAACACTAAGAGATTATAAGAAATAGCTTAAAATATTGAAATTACTCTTTACATTTTAAGAAAATAAATATTTTATAAGCAACGAATACAAAAAAATTCAAGGTTCTCGTGAAAAATTCAAGGAGATTTACAGGTTTGCAAGGTGTACAAAAATCAAGGAGAATTCTAGGTTTTCCAGCTCGCCAGACGCCCTGATTAATTACACATCCGACACCATGGAAGGACATAAGTTAAGAAGAGCACAGCAAACCAAAAAAATTTGTCAAACATAATAACGCCATCTTCTACAGGGCAAAGCATTGAAAGTGAGACAATTCCGGACAAAATGGTATATTTTTGCCTTACCGATACAATGGCTCGTTCTACGTGAATTCGAACGTGAGCAATGTTTCGAGTCTGCTCAAGTTCTTTGGGATGAAGTTGATTTTCCCCTGTAAACTATGAAATATTTCTCATAGAATTCTAATAATGTAATCTTATGTTGATCATTAGAATAAGCAGGAAATAAGCAGAACATTATTTCATGCTCGTTCAAATAGTATTTGTAGTGATATATAAAATGCTTTCAACAATATTTTTCAAATCATTTCTTTACAATAAGGTGATTGCCAAAAAGTCGACCATTTTAGACAATGAGATTTTCGAAAACAAAAAAATTCTCAAACCACCTAATATATATAGTTAAAAGTTTGTCATAAGGACAACCGCAGGATTTTGCCGGGAGCGGGTGCTAATCTGAAAAATTGCACCCGCTCCCAGCGAAAACGCGGTAAATTTCAGCTGTAACTACGTCTCATGGCCGTGAGATAAGTGGTTACAGTTTGCGACGAATTCAATACGATGATCCGGAAAGTTTCGTACACCCTGAGGACACGGAGCGACCCAAGCACGACCGGCTTCTGCATTTCCCCCGTAAGTGTCTCAGCATTTTGTTGACACGCAGGCTCTCTTCCTTTTCTTTCTCCTTGGTTATGACGTTTTTGTCAGCTGGTGCCGAAAATTCGATAAAGAACATGGTTTGTTTCTCGAAATCAAGGAGAACTATGTCATGCCTCGAGTGCGCAACAGAAACCATTGTCAAGAATATGAAGTTCATCGGGAATGTCTTGACTCAAAATGTGGCGGTATGAAAGTATAAAATTATGACACCAAGGAATGTATTTGATATGGATAAATATTTTACACGTGGTTAAAGGTCGCGTGATAGGACATGCGACCATGATAAAACAAAAATCTATTTAAAATATATGCAGAACAGATAAAAATATTGTAAAAATGAATATTTTCACGATTTATTTGATTTTGACTAAAGCGTTTCAAAATTTTATGATATGATAAATCAATATGGAGTGTTACCGGACATTTTATAAAAAATATCATGCAAAAATTGTGCTCATTTTGAACTATTATTTAGAATCAATATTGATAAATCGATTTTCAACTATAGTAAAATCTTCGTGTGTATAAAATTGACAATTTCAGTCCACATTATAAACAGATATGTACAGACTGTGAAGTGATTTTTAAAATTCCAAACCCTAAAATTTTGAACTCTACTCTAAATTTTTATCTCTTTTAACTCAATATAAGTGATATCTGTGAATCTCAAATATTTGAAAAATCCTTTAATATTATTTACCAATTTTTCATTTGTTGGGGTAGTTATGTGACAAAACATTTTTCGTACTTTATTATTTCTAATTTCTAAACTATTTCGTCTAAAAGTTTGAAACTTTACTCAATTTTGCTGTAATATAAGTACGTTACTGATATAATTTCATGAAAAAATGCATTATTTAAAGGAAAAGTGGAAAATGACTGGGACATGTTCATCTTTTTTGCAATCACGCAATAAAATCTTTGTTATTTGTTGAAACTAACCTTTAGTGAAGCAAGGTATTTTTAATTCGGCACCAGCCATTTGAACATCATCAATGGTGGAATCCCTATCTGCAAACACAAAATCACCGGAGAGCAAGAAGTTCGCAAATTCCGAATTTTCTGTAACGAACTCATCGCTTGCTCACCCTCCGTAAGCTTCCGATATGAAGGACACAGTTCCCTGTGGAGTGATTCCTATCAGGATTTTTACAGTCAAGTAATTCTTGTAGCTTGACCAACACTAAGCACAGGAATGCAAGTTGGATGATTTTGCTATGCAAACTTCAAAGCAAACTTAAACAACTGCGAATTTGTTTGCGAATGATTCTTTAAAACATTGCGGCATGGTAGCATGTAAAGTATTTCTATCCATCCAGTGAATCAGTGTTTTAAACGTGGTATATAAAATATACAAGCACATTCGAAAATATCTTGAGATAGTAGATGGAGCCATATTAAACCTGCCCACCATACATGCAAAATTATGTTAATAAACAAACAAATAATCGATCGCCACTAGTATAATACATTACCTGTACGCTAGGTACTTAAACGATAAGTTTAGAAGGAGTTTAAGGAGGGTTATAAGCAACTGGTGGATTTTTGATAAGGCTGTGTTACTTCGGTTATACAGGTTTGGAGCAATGGTATCGTGGATGAGGATCAAATCTTGGGAATTATCTATTCCTGTAAAATACTTAGTTTTTTGATCGTCATTGATAAAGGATTCTTCTGTGAGATGAAAATCCTGGATTTTTTTCCCGAAGTATCTCGATTTCTTCGTAAGCTGCAGACAGCTTCTCTTTCAGGCTCTTTATTTCATCTAGTGCTTCGCTCAAAGTAAAAATTTCTGCATTAAGCAACTCTGGCAGGTTAATCTCCTTAGCCGAATTTGCCACTGAGATATCCTCGACATCATCCTCATTATCCACGAAAAGCTGATCTACGTGAATGTCATCGGTAATTATATCTATTGGGGAGTCATACTGAGGAACCGGTCCCTCTACTTCTAGAGCATTCATCTCTGAGACATTGTTACTTTCATTCTGGGTGACTGGAATTTCCTCCTTTTTCATCTTAAAAAATTTTACATAACATTAATTTCATACTTGAAATTTTACATCATAATTTAGTAACGTTCAACAAAAATAATCGTCGCCGGTCACGTAAAATAACTTTTATTTTCTTTGGGGAAAAAAAACAAAACAAAAGTTTTGTTTCTTCACAATGAAAACAAAAGCCATTTTTAGATGACTATTGCAGCTTGTGTGTGAAATTACTCTTTTTCCGTGTCTGATGCCGTTTCATCGCAGATTCACTCTTCAGCGCTAAACCTGCATCGTAACCCATATTTTGACAGGGAGCCCAGAAAAAAGTGTCCTGACAATTCCACGGATTTCCCAGGTATCTCTAGATTTTTCTGGGTGAAATTTGAATTAATACTAGTGTTAATAATAAAATGTTTAAAGCAATTCTGCAGTGTTTGACACGTTACCATTCAAAATTAATGCGTTAACGTTACCGTTACTGCCTTAAAACTTGTAACGCGTTACCGTTACTTTTGCGACAAGTAAGACGCTATCGTTCCCATTACTGAAAAAACTGACGTGTTACCTTAGCGTTTCTTTTTTTAATCAAATTTGTAATACATCATTTCAAATTCCGAAAAGCTTTAGATAGTTTTCTATTGGAAAATGGTTTCAAACTTAAAAATTGTATTTCAATTTATGTAATCTAATAAAGAATTTTATATTAATAATAATCCGTAAACTGTTTTTACTTTACAATATTCTTGATTCTAAATCACAAAATTTCCATGGATCACTTTTAATTTTAAATTCAACTATTAAATTGTGCATTGAAAATTAAAGTGCTCGATTAAAAGTAGAACTACATTGCTGAACATTCATTTTATTGGTAGAAGATTGAACTATTTTCTTAAAAATTGGTTCTTTTTTGGTTGAAAATTAATTTTTTAACTGCAAACTTAACTGTTTCATTTTTTGTTGAAAATCGATCCTTTTCAGTTTCAAATTCAACTCTTGTATTGAAAATTTGTGTTTTGGGTTTGAAAATGCATCTCTTCTAAGGTAAATTCTATCATTTTTAAAATTCAACTATTTGGTTAAAAATAAATGTTTTTGTAGAAAAATCGTCTTTTTAGCTTAAAAATTCAATTTTTGTTTTTTGAAAATTCGTCTTTTGAGGTTGAAACTTCTATTATTTTCATAGAAAATTCAACTATTTGTTTGTGAGAGTTCAAGACTCATTGACCCTTGAATCTCCCTTGTTGGTGTATTTGCAGAAGTATCAGTGACAGTTTCTAAATTATAATCTTCAATTTCTATTTGCCTATTCGCCCGGGGTACGCGCTTTGGTGGTCTACCGCGAGGCATTGTTTTGCAGTTTTGATTCAATCTGTTTTGCACATAAAAACGCATATTAAATCAGACAGTTTTACAATAAAAACTCACTTTATTTATCTCAATATCGTTTTACAAAAATCGAATTCCTAATATCGTATTTCACATATAAGTTTCGTAGTATTGGTAACAATTCTCTGTCTTTCGTGTTGGTTTTACGAGTTTCCTAAGGGTGTAAATATTATTTATACATAGTAATAATCAGTCTTGTTATTAGAGCATTACAGGAACACTGTAGAATGACGGACATCTGTGCACGTCGGTGGCCACTGGTACAACTGTGCACGTTGTTGGCCACAGGCACAACTGTACACCGGAACCTCGCAACGGTTAGCGTGCACAGATTGGAGACTCCCAACTGTGTATGTCTAAATTTAGACATGAACAGATGGTACCCTACCAACATTTCACGAGCACAGATGAGAGACTCCCAACTGTGCACGTGCACAGATGGTACCCTACCAACGGTTCATGTGCACAGATAGGAGACTCCCAACTGTGCACATTCTTCGTCCAGTGAACCACTCCAAACGAGTAGAGTAAAACGGGGACGGCAAGCATGTTAGTCGCAGATACCTTGTTCAACGCCGACAGATTTGAAGACCAAATATGCCGAAGAAGATGCTTGTATCTGCTTCTGAGAGACACCTTTACTGATGTTACGTCCTGAATGCGGCTTTGAGGCACGCCCAGGTATGTATAGGTCTCTCCAGTGTTAAGATGTGAAAATATTTGAATTTTGAACGAAAAAAGTTGAATTTCTTCCAAAAAATACGAATTTTCAACCAAATAGTGGAATTTTCATCTAAAAAATAGACATTTTCAAGAAAAAATAAGTTTTCAGTTAAAAAAATTATTTTTCGATATAAAAAACTAATTTTTAACAAAATAGTTAAATTTTCAATGAAGAAATAAATTTTCAGTTAAAATGATGAATCTTCAATAAAAAAAAACGAATTCTCAACCTAATAGTTTAATTTTTAACCAAAAAAGATAAATTTCCAACAAAAAATGGAATTTATATTTTTAGTTAGAAATAATTAGTTTTAATTTAAAAAAAATGAATTTTCAACCAAATAGTGGAATTTTTAAACAAAAAAGATATCTAAATTTTCAAGAAAAAATTGAATTCTTAAGTTTTAAATCAAAAAAATTATTTTGCGATATAAAAAACTAATTATTAACAAAATAGTTGAATTTTGAACTAAAGAAATAAATTTTTAGTTAAAATAATGAATCTTCAATTAAAAAACAAACGAATTCTTAACCAAATAGTTGAATTCTTAACTAAAAAGATGAATTATCACAAAAAAGGCAAATTTTTAACTAAAAAAATATCAATTTTCAACAAAAAATAGAAGTTATATTTTCAGTTAGAAAAATTGAGTTTTAATAGAAAAACAATGAATTTTCAACTAAAAATAAATAAAGGTTCATCTAAATAAACTACATTTTCAACGAAATAGATGCATTTTAAACCAAGAAAATTAAATTTCTACCAAAAAGACGAATTTTCAACGAAAAATGTAATACTTGATATTTCAATCAGAAAAGATTTTAATGTTCAACCAAATTTTTAAGCAACAAAATAATAAAATTTTGATTAAGGTTTCGGGTTGTTATAATCAACGGAATTTATACATGTATATGTTCGTTCCAAAATTTTATAAAATTCTAGTCATATTGTGTCCATTCTAAAATTAAACCTAAAATTGTCTGAAGGTTGGAAAAAAAATTAAAAGAGAATATTACCATATATAAAATTTATTTTGTACACAATCTGAAATATTCAGAGTACAACAGTAGAAAAAGAAATACAAATTAATGTAAAATCGAACGAAAAGTAAAAAAATTGTATAATTCCTCAAACGTATACATAGAATATCGTATACGAAATAATTCTCTGTGTGATGCTTAACGTATAATAAATACCCAGATAACTATTCAATCTTTTTTCTACACATACACGTGAAAATTAAAATGGACTGTATTTAAATCTGGGTATATTTGGACGGAAATTTGTTCTATTGTACAATGTGACGTTTTAGACTTCAGCTCTGAGGTAAAGAATAAAACCTATAATCCTAAACGCTTATCACTATACAAAGTATAATCAAATATGACACTAATTTCAAAATGAGATTTCGTTCATCGTCAAACTTTTTAAAATCACTAATAAAAACCCAAAAACTATTATAGTCGATTATTTCCAATTTCAGACAGAACAGAAATTAAGTTATTTTGAAATTATATTGAAAATTAGTTTAATTAAAGATAATTCTTAATTGAACCCTGCTTTAATTTGCAGATTATCATATAATATTAATAAAAAAATACTGCTTATACATTTTCTAGAGCTTATTCACATTATGTTACATTAGCCGCTCGTCGCAATCAAGTGTATTGCTTTTGTTTTGCTAATTTTGTACCCTTAATCTTGCACTGCATATATACCATTTAATGGAAAATCTCATACGAATTATATTAACACCTAGTTTTGAAACAAATGTGATCAATAAAAGCAAAAACGCACTAATACTGTGAATTCTTTCAAATAATATACCTCAAATCTAAAAAATGGACGTTTTCAACTTCCCATTAATGTAAACATTTGTCCTTTAAAAACCTTTTTCTTACTCTTATATAGATTCTTTTTATCTAACCTGATTCTAATAATTTTTTTATCTGGAGAAGGATAAATCCAATTTAATACTGGATTTTGTACCTTGAACAATTTCAAGGTAAGAACACTTATGGAAGGAAATCGGCGTTTTGCTTTTGAAGTTCATCACGGAAACAAATTTTAAAAGTTATTCAAAATTGTACAAATTTATTACCAGAGTGTCTACCAGACGGACGATTTTTAATTCCCGGGTTTTTTTCTCGGTCAATTTTTTATTTTCCCGGTTCCGTTCCAAGACGAAATTATAATTCTTCTCGATAATTTCCTCTACCAAGTCAGAATTATAATTCTATTGTAAAATTCCTTTTTCAAGATCTGATTTGTAATTTTTTCTGAAAAATTCACTATTCCAAGTCAGGATTTATAATAATTCTTTTAGAAAATTCCCTTTTCAAATTCAAAATTATAGATCTTCCAAAAATCCCTGCTTTAAATCATAATTACAGCTTTATATATTTTTTTGAAAAATTGTAATTTCAAAGGCTTCAAAATTTTTTTAATATTAAAAAAAAAATGCAAACACACGGTGGCAAATTAAATCAATGAAAAAAATTAACTGTCTTTTCCCGCTTTTTCCCTGAAAAATTTTTCCGGGTCAATAAAATTAAAACATTCGAACTCTTCAAGCTAAAATTTTCTATTTCAAGTGATAAAAACTTAACTTTAAATTAAAGCACTCAAAATGGAACTCTTAAATTTTGAGCGATAAAAATTGAAATTAAAAAATGGTTTAATTCCAAAATTTGATATTCAAACGCTCAATAATTTACACGTATAAACTGGAAGCTATTCATACTTTTCAATTTAAATTTTTTTAAATTAAACCCAGTTAAACTACAAAATAATTTTTTTTTAACTTTTGTAAATGGTACAGTTCAAAGATTCAAATGAGAAAATATAAATCCACGTTATCATTTCCAGTGCTCTAAATTTAAAAATAAATCAATAAATTTGTGAATTTTAACAATTATATCATTTTAAGCCTTTTTAAGCTAGAAAAATTCAAACAAAATTTTTTCTGGAAATTTTTTTAATACGTAGTTAAATTATTTTAATTTTAAGCAGTTCCAAATCAATAATTGTTCAATCGTTATTTATACATCAAAATTAGTTTTTGTTTTGAAATATTTTCTTAAAATCATGTTTTTTTAACTAAAAATAATTTTTAATTTTCCCAAGAATATCAAGAAAAATGTGTTATTATTTAAAAACCCTTTAAAATCCTCAAATAGCTTCAAAATTTTATTTCCAAATCTTCAAAAATCTATATTTGAAAAAAAAATTATTCTCATACCTTTTCAAAATTTAAATTATTTTCGAAATTTTTACAATACTTCTAAATATCTTTTCAAGTGATTCGAAGTTTTCCTACAAATTTTTTTTATAATCCTGCATATTAAACAAAAATTCCTTAAAATCTTCCAGCTTTTTAAAAAAAAAAAAAAAAAAAACATTTTTGGATATCTTTTTAAATATTCTCTTGAAATTAATTTTCCAAAATAAACAATCATTTTCAATTTTCTTAGGAATCTTAAGAATTTATTTTTATTTTTCCTGAAAGCTTTCACAATTCTTGAAAAGCATCTAAATTTTTTGTTTAATTCCTGAAAAAATCTACAGCTTGTTTTTATTATTTGAAATTATTTCTAGTTTTAAATTAATTTTGAATCTTTTAAAAACTTCTAAATATCTCTTCGACTTATTCGAATTTTTTGTAAATCAGTAAGTGTTAAATTGTTTTTTATATATCAAAATTCAAGAATTTCGATTACAAATTAAAATTTTTTTAAATATTGCTACTAATTAAATAATAAAAGTTCATTTAATTAAAAAAAAAATTATTAAATGCGTTAAAAATGAAATATTTGAGACTGAAACAATATTTGAATAGAATTTGAAATTGAATAAAATCGTTTCATTATGAATCTATTAATTTGAAGTTATTTTTAAATTGGAAATAGCATATAAAGTTTCAATCGGAAATTTACATTTGTTTAACCACTAAGGCTTTAGAATTAAAACAGTTCAATTTTTAACGTTAAAATCTGTAAATTCTTTAACTTTGAAAGTATTCAGAATCGCCTTGTAAAATCAATTATTGTTAACTTTTTATTATTATTTAAAGTACAGTTCAATTTAAAAAAATGATTACTAATTAATCTATACCTAAAATGAAAAATTTTTGAGTAAAAGATTTTAGAATTACGCATTCTAAACTGAATGTCATAATTGAAAAAGTTAACATTTGAACATAACATTTAAAAAAAAGTATAAATGGAACTTCTTTTTAATTTGTACACAATTAAAAAAAAAAAAGATAGAAAGATTATTTTAAATTGCATTATATCATCATGTGATATGAAAATTGTGATATTTCAAGTGATTGGATAGATTCAATCCAGGTATAACCCAGAATTACAATTCTTTTGGAAAATTCCCTCTTCAAAGTCAAAACTATAATAATAATTCTTTTAGAAACTTCCCTTTCCAAATTCAGAATTACAAATCTCTTCCCAAATCCCCTGTTCCAACTCAAATTCACGGTCAATTGCCGGTTTTCTTAGTTTTCTGGTCAGGTAGACACCCTGATAACATCAGACACGTTTTTCTACTAAAATATCTTCAAACTCTGCTTTCTCGATACAGAAGCCACCCTGCGATATTTCCTTATGAGATTCCACCCCCGAGACACTAACTCCACGAACTCAGTCGTATCTCAACTTACCGAAACTGAAAAAAATGCAGAAGAAACAAGCAGGAGAGAGTCAGAGCACTATTGAGCATTTTATTGGCTGCAGTGCTTCTAAATAATTCCGAATCTCCCATTTGGAAAGTGTGTGTGGGACTCGACATGCGTCCATCACCTCCCAAACTGTAGGCAAGTACTCGAAGATGATAAGCCTTTCCAGGACTCAATTTATCAATGTAAGCCTCTAGATCGCTGCCCGTTGGAATCAGCGTATCATTAGCTCTACTCATGTCCTGGTCTACCTCCCAAACTCGAACCTTATAACCAATGAGCGGTTCTTCATCCAAACTTGGTTGAACATACCGCCAAGTGACGCGAACCGTCGATGGATTCACCTCGTGAACATGAACCGCAGACGGCGGTTTCTGAGGCGCCTTTCGCCAAGTTCTTTCCAAATATCTTTCACTCTCAGGTCCTTCTCCCGCCGAGTTATAAGCCATGACCTTGACATAATAATAGGTATCAGGTTTCAGACCAACAACAAGAGATGTAGGTTTGGTCGTTCTGGACAGATAATAGGTGGCAGTTTCCTCGGGCTTGTTTTCCTGCCAGTACTTGATCCTGTGACCGATGAGTTTTCCCCGGACTCTCTCGCGTGTTTGTTCGATTGGTATCCAACTGACATTGAGGGCCGTGCTGTTGTGGCTGCGAGCAAAGACCTGTTGTGGAGCCACCTGGGGCATATCTTCCGCGCTGAATATTGTCACTGGTTCGGAAATAGGACCAAGACCTATTTCGTTGGCAACTTGGACCTTCACTTCGTATTCGGTGTAGTAGTTGGCCTGAGGAACTTGCACGACGGTGATTCCGGTATTTCCGTACTGTTTCAGATCGAGGGATTGGAACTCGGTGTCGTGGAACTTTCTGCGCCAGAAGACCTTATAGTAAATTCCAGGACCATTTTGATCTGCAGGTGGCAGAGGATCCCACTTGATTGTAAGATCGCCGATCTTTCCACCACCGCCTCCAATGTTTGTGGGGAGTTTGAATGGTTTGTCGGATGGTGTGCTGTATTGAGGAGTTGGAGCTGATGGAGGTCCGTAGCCTAATTCGTTGTAGGCGGTTACCCGAAATTCGTAGGTAGTGAAGGGACTCAAAACGTTTTCGAGAATTGCTTCCTTACGGCCGTTGTATCTGTCCACGACGCTCGCTTTAATATCTGAAGAAGCAAGAAGAAAATCATTAAAACTACAGACTTCGCAGTTCAAAATGCTCTCAAAACAGGGGGAATAGGGTGACTTTTCACGAAAATAGGGGAATAACATCTTGAAAATAAAATTTATCTAGATATCATATTCAAACTCAATATTAAATGCTTCAAATTCTTAAGATTTTAAGTCGAAATATACTGCATTTTCAATAAATAGTTGAATTTTCTACTCAAAAAGATTTTCTACCAAAAAGACGAAATTACATCAAGAGTTAATTTTTCAAGCTGAAATAGTGGCATTTTTCTGAAAATAGATCACTTTTAAACCCGAAAAGATGAATTTTCAACAAAAAAATTCATTTTCAATCAGGAAAGATAAATTTTCAACAAAATAGTCCAATTTTCTATAAAAATGTTGAATTCTCAACCTGAAAATATGAATTTTCTACAAAAAGGACCATTTTTAAACCAGAAAGATGAATTTTCATCCAAATAATTGCATTTACAACTAAATCGTTGAACTTTTAATTCAAAAACAAAAATTTTCAACAAAATAGTTGAATTTTCAAGGAAAGAAGAAGAATTTTTTAGAAGACAGTTAAATTTTCAACCAAAAACGATAATTTTTCTACCATAAAACACAAATTATCAATCCAAAAGAATGAATATTCTATCCAAAAAAGACGAATATTCAACAAACCTTTGAATTTGCAACCAAAAAAGATTACTTAAAATATTAGATAGATTTTCAACCAACTGGTAGGATATTCAAACAAAAAAGATTAAATTTCAACCAAGAACAGTTACATTTTCCATCAAATAGTTGAATTTTCAATCTAAAAAGAACAATTTTTTAGAACACATTGGAATTTTCAACAGAAAAGTCCAGATTCAACCAAGAATGATAACTTTTTTTATTTAAAACTATAAATTTTAAATCCAAAAGAACAAATACTCTGCAAAAAGACTAATTTTTCAAAACGCAGTTGAATTTTCGACCAAAAAATATGACTTTTTAACAAAATCGTTGATTTATCAACTCAGAAATATTAATTTTCAACAAAAACGTTGATTTTCTACCAAATAGTTGAATTTTTCAAATAAATAGATGAATTTGCTATCAAAAAGATAAAATTTTAACCAAGAAGATTAACTCTCTACGAAAAATTTCAACAAAATACAAGAATTTTCAGACAGTTGCATTTTTTACCAAAAAAACATCAAATTTTTACGAAGAGATGAATTTTCAAACCAAAAAGACGAATTTTCTGCCAAACAATTGAATTTTCAACAACAAAGTTAATTTACAACCAAATAGTTGAATTTTCAACTAAAATTATTAATCTTGAACGGAAAAAAATGAATTTTTTCAAAGCAGATCATCTTTTAGCCAAGTAGGTGAATTTTCAACCAAAAAAAAAAGATGAATTTTCAACGAAACAAATTAATTTTCAACCAAAAAACACGAATTTTCAACAAAAATGTTGAATCCTCAACCAAAACCAATTAATTTTCTACCAAAAAGACGAATTTTCAACAAAATACATGAATTTTCGACTAAAGAAGATGACTTTTAAACAAAATATGCAGTTAAATTTTCAATAAAAGAATACAATTTTGAACCAAATAGTCGAATTTTTGAACAAACAAGATGAATTCTGAATTCAAAATATGATAGATTTTTCAATTTAAAAGAATGAATTTTCAACCAAATAGTTGAATTTTCAACTACAGTGATGAATCTTCAAGGAAAAAAAAATAATTTTTTACAAATTAGATCAACTTTCAACCAAGTAGTTGAATCCTCAGCCAAAATAGATTAATTTTCTACCAAAAAAGACGAATTTTCAACTAAAAACATGAATTTTAAACTGAATAGTTGATTTTTCAACTAGAAAAGATCAACTTTTCAATTAAAAATGTCAATTTTTAACTAAAAACGGAGTAGCTCAATTTTCAGTTTAAAAAAATGATTTTAAACAAAAAACAAACATGAGTTTCTACCAAAATAGCGGAATTTTGAACCCAAAAAGACAAATTTTCAATAAAATAGTGGAATTTTCGACTAAAGAAGATGACTTTTGAACAAAATAGTAGAATTTTCATCAAAAGAATAAAATTTTCAACCAAATAGAATATTTATACCAAACGAGATGAATTCTGAACCAAAAATATAATTATAGATTTTTTAATTGAAAAGAATGAATTTTCAACTAAACAGATAATTTTTCAACAAGAATAGATCAACTTTCCAATTAAAAATGTCACTTTTCAACAAAAAATCGTCTTTAAAATCCTTGAAATCTTGAAAATTGTTATACAATCTTTTGAATCTTTGTGAATTCGTTGAAATCTCTTGAAATATTTAAAATCTTTGTGAAATCTTGAAATTTCTGTGAAATCTTTTGGAATCTTTTTGTATTTTTGTACAATATTTAAAATCTTTAAAACCCTTGACTGATATCTTTATGAAATTTTTTGAAATCTTTTGAAATTTTGATGAAATCTTTGAAATATTTGCGAAAGCTTTCTTTAATCTTTGTTTGCGAAAACTTTTGTGTTCGTTTGAAATCATTAAAATCTTTTGAAATCTTCTCAAATTTGTTGAAAATTTTTGAAATAGTTTAGCATCTTCGAAATATTGGTGAAATCTTTCGTATTCGTTTGAAATCATTGAAATATTTGAAATCATTTGAAGTCTGTGAAATGTTTTGAAATCTTTGAAATCTTTGAAATCTTTATGAAATCTTTAAAATCTGGCGTATACGCCGTTTTGAAATCTCTGAAACCCTTGCAATCTTTATGAAATGTTCGAAATTTTTATGAAATCTTTGTACAACCTTTTGAAATCTTTGTCAATTGGTTGAAGTCTCTTGAAGTACTTAAAATCTTCGTGAAATTTTTTGAAATTTTTATGAAATCTTTGAAATATTTGTGAAAGCTTTCTTTAATCTTTGTTTGCGAAAACTGTTGTGTTCGTTTGAAATCACTGAAATCTTTTGAAATCTTCTCAATTTTGTTAAAACCTTTCAAATAATTCAACATCTTTGAAATATTTGTGAAATCTTTCGTATTCGTTTGAAATCATTGAAATATTTGAAATCATTTGAAGTCTGTGAAATGTTTTGAAGTATTTAAAATCTGGTGTACTGTACCCTTTTTGAAATATTTGGAATTCTTGTATTCTTTTGAAATCTTTAGGAAATTTGCATGAAATCTATGAAATCTTTTGTATTCATTTGAAATCAATAAAATATTTTTAATCTGTATAAAATCTTTTGAAATCTTAGAAATCTGATTTACGATACCCTTTTTATCATCTTTGGAAACTTTTGAAAGTTTTAAAACCTTTGGAAATATTCGAAATCTTTAAAATCTGGTGTATACGCCGTTTTCAAATCGTTGAAAGCCTTGCAATCTTTATGAAATGTTCGAAATTTTTGGTAAATTTTTATGATATCTTTGTCAAATCTTCTGAAATATTTGTGAAATGTTTCTTAAATCTTTGTTTGTGAAATCTTTTTTATTCGTTGAAATCATTGAATTATTTAAAATCATTCATGCGAAATTTTTAAATGATTTTTTTGTAATGAATTATAAGAAAGAATTGAAAAAGTTAACAAAACCTTTTTAATTATTTCCTAAAAGTTTTGAAAAGAGTTTCCAAGCTTTTAAAGCAAAATTTTGCAATTTTGCCATATTACATAATTTTTGAAAAAATTTGAGTAAGTTTAAGAGATATTCAGAAGTTTTGAAAGGATTGAAAAATAATTAAAACTTCTAAAGATTTTTTAAGAATTTTGTAAGGTTTCAAGAAAATAGAAAACAAATTTTAGATTTCTAGGAAAAATTAAATTGATTTTTTATTTTGAAAAATTAATTTTAAGGTATTATTTGAAAAGATTTCAAATGATTTGAAAAGAATTCTAAAATTTTCAAAGAAGAATCTGACTGATGTTAGCGGAATTTCTTGAATGCTGCAGAATTTAAAAAAAATCTAGAAATATTTGAATAATTTGTAAAGATTAGAAGGTTTAGAATGTTTGAGACGATCTAAAAAAAAAAAAAGAATTTTCTTATGATTCGTGTGCAAATTTTGAATTATCTTTTATTTTGAAAAATGAACTTTGAAAAAAAATTAAAAAAGGTTTGCAAACATTTCAAACAATTTCTTTAAATGTCGTTAAATTGTATAGAAGATTTTAATGCAAAATGTTTCAATTTGGTAAGATTAAGAAATCGAAAAAAATCGAGTAAATTCGTGAAATATTTAGAAGAATTAAAGAGATTCAAAAAGAATTTTAAACAAATTTTCTCAAAATTTCAGTGTAAATTTAGAAGATTATAAGGCAGTTTTTTTACATTTTGAACGATTTTTCAACATATTAAGATAAATTCAAATCAGTTAAAAATATTTTCAGGAATTTAACTTCCAAATTTCTAAAAGTCCTAAAAATTTGTTGAAAACACTTGCATTTTTTCTAATATTTTGTAAAATCCTATAAAATAAAATACAAATTTCTTTACAATCTTCCCTAGAATATTGACTTGGTACTTGGCCTGGGGGTTACCTTTAGACCCTAGTTGAATGTACTAAGAGGATTTTTGGCGAAGATCAATATAAATAAAGTTATTAATAGTTTTGACTTTTTTTTAAATTATTTTTTTTTCAAAATCGCGAAAAATATTGTTTTTGAAAAAAAAATGTTTCACATGAAACTTGTAGATCTCGTCAAAATACATCTTTTTTTATATTTATAAGTTTATTCAAAATCAATATTTTTCGAGATTTAAAGAAAAACTAAATTTAAAAAAGAGTCCAAATTATTGATAAGTTAATTTATATTGATCTGTGCCAAAAATCCTTTTAGTGCATTTAACAAGGATCCAAAAGAAACCCCTGGGTCAAGTATCAAGTAAATATTCTTAAGTGACTTTTTTGGAAGTATATCCGAAACAAGTATGAATAGCTTTTTTCTGGACATCCCTCAAGTCACCCATTGTGTCAAGACACTCCAGAAAAGCTCCACTTTCTGTCACGAAAAATTAATTATACCCACCTCTAAGTCAACTATTAAAAAAAGAAAAAAAAAACATGAAAAAGAGCAAACCGGAGACAAGTGTTTACTGTCAGTGTCGTTACAAACCAGATTAATAGTTAGCTTCGTTCGAGGCAATGAACCTTTTCGTTCCAACCCCCGAGCAAGCGGAAGGTTGTAATTAACGTCGGAGTTTAACGACGTGAAGCAACGACGAGAAACGGTGGAAGATTGTTTGTATTGGCCTGTCACTTTCAAGTTTCCATTCATTTCTATATGAGTTTTCAATGACGGTAATTTTAACGCTCGAAGTACTTCCAGGAACCATTCGTCCATATATTTCTTACTATAATTAACCTCCTGTCATATTTACTATATTGTTGTTCTGAATTCTTCCTCACCTAAATGAAGGATGGAACAGAAAAACGAATAAATTTACATTTTTTCAAAAATGAGATCATTAGGCAGAAAATTCTAACCCACAACCTCTCATGCAGCTAAGGGATCGCCAGACGCTGTCGCTGGGCGATGCCCATTTGATCGCCAGACGCTGTCGCCGAGCGATGACCATTTGATCTCAGATGCTGTCGCCGGGCGATGACCATTTGATTGCTGTCTACTTGCTTCTGCTTACTGATTAACGTTTGGAAAAGGCGGATTGATCTTCAATAATTCTGAAAGCTGGCTGGTCAACATTTGGAAAAGGCAGATAGATCTTTAAGAATTCTAAAAGCTGGCTGATAAACGTTTGCAAAAGATGGATAGATTTTAATAATTCTAAAAGCTGGCTGGCTAACGTTAGGAAAATGCACATAGATCTTTAAGAATTCCAAAAGCTGGCTGATAAACGTTTGCAAAAGGCTAATAGATTTTAATAATTCTGAAAGCTGGCTGATCAACGTTTACAAAACGCAGATAGATCTTTAATAATGCTAAAAGCTGGCTGATTAGCGCTTACAAAACGCAGATAGATCTTGATTAAATCCAAAAGGTGGCTGACTAATGTTTGGAAAAGGCGAGTAGATCTTTAATAAATAATTCTGAAAGGTGGCTGATTAACGTTTGGAAGAGGCGAGTAGATCTTTGATTGATGCTTCTGCTGGCCGATTAACGATTGGGAAAGGCAGATGGATCTTTTATAATTCTAAAAGGTGGCTGATAAACGTTTGCAAAAGATGGATAGATTTTAATCATTCTAAAAGCTGGCTGATTAACGTTAGGAAAACGCAAATAGATCTTTATGAATTCCAAAAACTGGCTGATAAACGTTTGCAAAAGGCTAATAGGTTTTAATAATTCTAAAAGCTGGCTGATCAACGTTTACAAAACGCAGATAGATCTTGATTCATTCTAAAAGCTGGCTGATTAGCGCTTACAAAACGCAGATAGATCTTGATTAAATCTAAAAGTTGTCTGACTAATGTTTGAAAAAGGCGAATATATCTTTAATAAATAATTCTGAAAGGTGGCTGATTAACGTTTGGCAGAGGCAAGTAGATCTTTCATTGATGCTTCTGCTGGCTTATTACCGATTGGGAAAGGCAGATGGATCTTTTATAATTCTAAAAGCAAGCTGATTGAAATTTGGAAAAGGCGCATCGATCTTTGATCATTCTGAAAGCAATGCCCATTTTATCACCAGACTCTGTCTCGGGGCGATGCCCATTTAATCACCAGACGCTGTCGCCAGGCCATGCGCATTTGATCGCTGACTACTTGCTTCTGCTGGTGGATTAACGTTTGGAAAAGGCGCACAGATCTTTAATAATTCTAAAAGCTGACTGATTAGCGTTTGGGAAAGGTGGATGGATCTTTAATAATTCTAAAAGCTGACTAATTCACGTTTGGAAAAGGCGGATAGATCTTTAGTAATTCTGAAAGCTGGCTGATTAACGTTTGGAAAAGGCGGATGGACCTCTAATAATTCTAAAAGCTGGCTGTTTAACGCTTAAAAACGCGAATAGATCTTTAATAAATCTAAAAGGTGGCTGATTAATGTTTGGAAAAGGCGGATGAATCTTCAATAATTGTGAAAGCTGGCTAATTAACGTTTGGAAAAGGCCCATTATTCTATAATAATTCTAAAAGCGATGCCCATTTGATCACCAGACTCTGTCGCCAAGCGATGCCCTTCTAATCGCCGGCCACTGTCGCCGGGCGATGCCCATTTGGTCGCTGTCTGCTTGCTTCTGCTGGCTGATTAACGTTTGGGAAAGAGGGACAGATTTTTAATAATTCTCAAAGCTGACTGATTAGCGTTTGGAAAAGGTGGATAGATCTTTGATAATTCTAAAAGCTGACTAATTAACGTTTGGAAAATGCGGATAGATCTTCAGTAATTCTGAAAGCTGGCTAATTGACGATTGGAAAAGACGGATAGATTTTCAATAATTCTGAAATGTGGCTGATTAGCGTTTAGAAAGGGCAGATAGATCTTTATTAAATCTAGAAGATATCTGATTAACGTTTGGAAAAGGCGGATAGATTTCAATAATTCTGAAAGCTGGCTGATTAACGTTTGGAAAAGGCGGATAGATATTCAATAATTCTGAAAGCTGGCTGATTAAGGTTTGGAAAAGGCGAGTAGATCTTTAATTGATGCTTCTGCTGGCTGATTAGCAATTGGGAAAGGCGGATGGATCTTTTATTATTCTAAAAGCTAGCTGATGAACGTTTGGAAAGGGCGGATCGATCTTCAATAATTCTAAAAGCGATGCCCATTTGATCATCAGACTCTGTAGCCGGGCGATGCCCATTTAATCGCCAGACGCTGTCGCCGGGCGATGCCCATTTGATCGCTGTCTACTTGCTTCTGCTAGCTGATTAACGTTTGGAAAAGGCGGACCGATCTTTAATAATTCTAGAAGCTGACTGATTGGCGTTTGGAAAAAGCTAATAGATCTCTAATAATTCTAAAAGCTGACTAATTACAGTTGGAAAAGGCGGAAAGATCTTTAATAATTCTAAAAGCTGACTGATTAACGCTTGAAGAAAGTGGATAGATCTTTATTAATTCTAAAAGCTGGCTGAATAACGCTTGGAAAAGGCGGATAGATCTTTAATAATAATTCTAAGAGGTGGCTAATTAACGTTTGGAAAAGGCGAGTAGATCTTTAATTGATGCTTCCGCTGGCTGATTAACGTTTGTGAAAGGTGGATATATCTTCAATAATTTAAAAAGGTGGCTGACTAACGTTTGAAAACGGCGAGTAGATCTTTAATAGAAGCTTCTCCTGGCTCACGCAGCTGAGGGATCGCCAGACGCTATCGCTGGGTGATGCACATTAGATCGCCGCCTACTTGCTTGCGCTACAACCACTACCCAACTTTCCTTCACGCAGCTAAGGGATCGCCAGACGCTGTCGCTGGGTGATGTCCATTCGATCGGCGTCTACTTGCTTGTGCTACCACCACTACAAAACTTTCCCTCGTTCAGCTAAGGGATCGCCAGACGCTGTCGCTGGGTGATGCACATTAGATCGCCGTCTACTTGCTTGCGCTACCACCACTACACAACTTCCCAATTGTGTACTCTCCTCTCAAAAAGAAGGTATTGGCTGTAAGTAAAACTATGTGTTTCGTGAATTTCATCGAATTCAACGTTATCGGCCTCACTGATTAAGAAAAAATGGATTTTAATTCGTTTACTTTCTGTTGTCGTCGTCTTCATTGTCGGCGTATTCAAGCGCGATAACTTACGCAGAAATTACCTGAAGGCTGAAGCACTTGGTCCTTAATGATGAATAAAATACGAAATATACCATTTTTTACATCTGCAGATTGAAATTGATCTTTCTTGTTAAAAATATTAATATATTGTCAAAACTTAGTTTTTTTGGCTGGACACCAATTTTTTAAATTCACCTTTTCTAGTTTTAGTTGGAAATTAATCTTTTTTCGTTGAACTGCAACTATTTCATTGAAAATTTAACATTTTTAGTTGAAGGTCCAACTGTTTGGTTGAATTTTAAACTCACTTTTCGACTTTTTTTCAAGAATTCTCGTTTATGTTGAAAATTCAACTTTTGAGTAATAAAATTAACTATTTTCTTGAAAATTCGCTTTTTTTGTTAAATATTTGTAAACCTATAAATATGTAACTATCCATGTTAGGTTCGAAGTTGATATTTTGAATTAAAAATTTATCTTTTTTAGTTTAATATTCATTTATTTAGCTTAAAATTCATCTATTTGGTTGAAAATTCACTTATTAGTAGAAAAATGATTTCCTTGATGGAGAATTTATCATTTTTTGTTAAGAACACAACTGTCTGGTTAAAAGTTAATCTGTTTTGATTGAGAATTCAACTATTTTGTTGGAACCTCATGTATTGTGTTAAAAATTCTTCTTTGAGCAGAAAATTAATCTTCTTGGTTGAAAATTTATCTTAGGAAGTTAAAAATGCTACTATTTTGTTAAAAGTTGACTTATTTGGTTAAAAAGTTGATTTTGTTGTTAAATTTCTTTTGTTCTTATTGTTGTTGTTAAAAATTACCTTTTTAGACAAAAATTTATCTCTTTTCTGGTAAAATTTTTATCCACTTTTGTTTGAAAATACAACTGTTTGGTTGAAAATTAATAATCTGTTTTCGTTGAGGATACAACTATTTTGTTGAAAATTAATTTTTTTGGTTGAAGATTCATCATTTTGGATGGGAATTTATATTTTTGGTAGAAAATTCATGTATTTTGTTGAACTTTCGTCTTTTTAGTAGAAAATTTATCTTTTTGGTGGAAAATTGTTATTTTTCATCCAAAATTAATCTATTCTATTGAAAATTCATCCCTTTTGGCATAAATTCTGTCTTGTTTGGTAATAGTTGCAATTTTTTGGTTGAAAATGGATCATTTGTTTAGGTTCAGGATTTAACTATTTTTTTAATATTCGCATTTTTTGGCTGAAATATCACCCATCGTATTTTTCATTGAGAATTTTTAATTTTTTCGTTAGAAATTCATCTCATTGGTTCAAAATTGAACTGCTTTTTTTAAACATATTTTTTTTTTTATCAAGTATTCAGAATTTTATTTGAGAATTTATTTTTTGTTTGAACATTTAACTATTTTGCTGAACCTTTTTCTAGTCAGCGGCATCAACTGAAAATTGAACTACTTGCTTGAAAGTTTAAGCTTTTTGTAGAAAATTTGATTATTTTGTTAAGGTAGCCTTTTTTGTTCAAAAATTTTACTTTTTGTGAAAATTCATCAGTTTAGATAAAAACTTTCATCTTTTATGTTAAAAAAGTAATCTTTCTTTGTTAAAGATTTTTTTTTGCTGAAAATTCGCCTTTTAGTAGAAATTTAATCTCTTTGGTTGAGAATTGGGTTGAGAATTCATATTTTATGATAGAAAATTTATTTTTCTTGGTTGGAAATTAACTTTTTCGTTGAATTTTAATCATTTTTGTTTAAAATTTCAATAATTTGTTGAAAAGTTATCCTTCTGGATTGAAGATTCATCTTTCGCAATAGAAAAGTCATCTTTTTTTTTGTCATCTTTCTTGGTTGAAAATGAACTTTTTTTTTGAAAATTTAATTTTCTTTAAGAAAAGTCTTTTTATCTTAAAACTGAACTATTTGGTTTAAGGTAAAAATATTATGTTGAAAATCCGTCTATTGTGTTTGAAAATTCAACTATTTAGTGGTTCATTAAACAGTTTTTCTTTAGAAATAATTTATTTTGTTTGAAAATTTATCTTCTTTGGTAGACATTTTTTGTTGTCGCAAATGCAATACAATATATTTTTTGCAATTATTTCTTTTATCACAAAATTTAACTATTCCATTTTTTTAAGTTGAAAATTTCACTATTTAGTATGAACCACATGTAGTTTAATATAAATTTTTCTTTTTGGGTAGAAAATTGACCAGGTTTGATGAAATTTGATATTTTTCGTTTAGGATTTAAACATTTCGTTCAAAATTGGTCTTTTATGGTTAAACTCATTTATCCGAGAAGATTTTTATTGTTGTGAAAATCAACTTTTTTAACTTTTGACAATTCCATTTTTGGTTAAAATTTTATCTTTTTTAGTTGAAAATTCAACTACTTCGTAGAAAATTCATGTATTTTGTTGAAAATTTGTCCTTTTGAGTTGAAAATTTTTATTTTGTGGTAAAAAATTCATCTTTTTGTTTTTTAAATTAACTTTTCGAATTGAAGATTCAACTTCTGTCTCAAAAATTCATCATTTTTGCTTGAAAATTGCACTATTTGGTGAAAATTTAACTGTTTTTGTTGAAATCTGCATCATTTCGGTATGAAAGTTCGATGGTTTGTTGAAAATTCGTTCTTTTGGATCAAAAATTCATCTTTTAGGGTGAAAAAATTTATCTTTATTGGTTAAACATTCATCTTTCTTGGTTTAAACTTGAATTTTCAATTTAAAAATCAAACTATTTTTCTAAAAAAAAATTGGTAAAATTGATTCTTTCATTCGAAAATTTAACTACTTTATTTTTGGTCGAAAACGTATTTTTTATAAATTGAAAATTAAACTATTTGGTAGAAAATTTATGTATATTCCCAAAATTTCGTCTTTTTGGGTAGAAAGGTAATTGGATTTTTTGAAAATTCATCTTTTTCAGTTAAGATTTAACTACTTTGTTAAAAATTGATCTTTTTTGATAAAAGTCAAATGTTTGGATTTTTTTAAAATAAAGGTTTTAAACAGTAAATTTACCAATTCCATTTTTGTTTATGAATTTATCTTTTTGATATGAAAATACAACTATTTGGTAGAAAATTCATTTATTTTGTTAGAAATTCGTCTTTTAGTAGAAAATTAATTTTCTGATTGAATAATTTCATTGAAAATTCATCTTTTTGACAAAAAAGTCATGTTTGAAAAAATTCACTTCTTTCTCAAAAACGTGTCTTTTTCGCTTGAAAATTCAAATATTTGTTGAAAGATGCAGCTGTTTTTGGTTGAATTTGAATCATTTTTAGTTAAAAAAATCGATCATTTCTTAAAAATTTGTCATTTATTGTTGAACATTTGTATTTTTTGGTTGATTCAAATTGTGATTGATTTCAAATTAGAAATTTTTTGTAGAAATAATATCAACTATTATATTTCTCGGTGAGAATTCTTCTATTTTGGTTGAAAAGTACCTTTTTTTTAATAAAAAGTAAAATATTTTGTTGAAAAGTGTTGTATTTGACTTGAAAATTGATCTCTTCTGGTAAAAACTACTTTGTTGAAAATTCAATTGTTTGGTTAAAGATTTTTAATTTTAGTTGAAAATTCATCTCTTTGGTTAAAAACTTAACTGCTTTTTTAAAACTCGTTTTTTTTTTCCAGAAAATTCAAATTTTTTGATAGAAAATTAAGCTATTTGGTTAAAAATGAACTTTTTTGTAGGAAATTAAAGTCCTCTGTTGAAAATAAATGTCTTCGGCATGAAAATTCAACCATTCGTTTAAAAATTCCACTCTCTTGTTGAAAATTGTTGTTTTTGGTTTGAAAATTCATCTGTTTTGGTAAAAAAATTTCTGGAGAGAGTTCAGTTATTTTGTTGAATATTCGTTTTTTCTGGTTGAAAGTTTAACTACTTTGTTAAAAATTCAATTATTTGGTTAAAGATTTATAATTTTAGTTTGAAGTTCAATATCCTTGGAGATCTAACTATTTTCTTTCCATTTTTTTTCAGGATAGAAAA
>JAABKJ010017545.1:5041648-5172957 GCA_011634705.1 Andricus grossulariae
TTCAACTATATGGCTGCAAATGAACATTTTTGTTGAAAATTCATATTTTTTATATAAACAATAAAAAAATGTCTTTTGGTAAAAATCTCTCTTTTTGTTATTGTTGAACTCAACTATTTTTTTTCAAATTAATCTGATTTGGTTGAGGATTCAGCTACTAAGTCAAAACATCGTATTTTTTGGCTAATTTCAACTGTGTTTGATTTCAAATTAAAATCTTTTTGATAAAAAGAATATCAACTATGTATTTTACTATTGTGTGATTGAAGATCCTCAGTTTTCGGGCAAATTATCAAACCCTTTCCGTGAACGGTCTACCAGATGTTATGTAGTGAATCACACAATGAATACGGTACGTATTCTGTCTTTCCCATCCAATCTTCTTGTTCAATTGATGCAAGCGTCTTTTGGTCTTTTGATCCATCGTCGGTTTTGGCCTTCGATTTGAATCAGCCAATGGTCTCACAGCGCTGGGTTCTCATGTGCTCTTATACGTGCCATAAAGCCTCTGTGAGCAGGGATAGTGCTGGCATCTTAGCAGTCGGGCTAATCATTCTTGAGTTAACTCCTGCACTCAATGTAAGCGTTCAGCCGGTACCTCGTGGTGTTTCCATTTGAATTATTTTCAGCACCCCGAACTCAAGGATGATCGGTATTGTTTGCCGACCCATTGTCGGGTGCTCTGTGCTCTCGATCGTTTAGAGCTGCATCTACAACTTTTTGTTGTTTTGGTGGAGTCATTGTTGTTCTTACAGCAGCTAGGGAAAGGGTTCATGTATCCTTGTAGAGACACGTCTGCAAGGATAAGGCTGCATACTCTGAGAGGTCGCTTGGTATCCCAGAGTTACCGTGCAAGACACTTCGCCCAGCTGCTATTCAGCTTTTGGCACGGTTGTTACGCCTCCGATTAGGGGTTATTTCCTTGAGACCATTCCTGGAGGATGGTTCCCTGTACCAAGGGCAGAGATTAGTTCTAATTTCGCTACTTTCTCTTACTCTTCGGCTTGTTCATGCAGCGGTTGCGAAAGCTCTCTGCGTTTGTATCCAGTTTTCGAGAGGCAGGTATCTGAATTTCGCAAAGACTATTGCGATAAGGTAGCATACTCTGCGTGGTCACCCGATATATCAGAGTTACAGTTTCAGACATTGTAATCATATGCAGCAGAAACCCTTAATAATTCAGATGAAATCACGATGAAAACCCGGCAAAACGCGGCCATAGGTGTGATTTACTGCGGTTCTACTGGGAGCCAGTGTCATTTTTGTAAAAGGAGGTTGATCCTAATAACACCCTACGGTTGTTGCTTTAAATTTTATTCAAAATTATATATCATAAACCGGTTCGGTCCGATTTCTTTATGAGGATGGTCTTGAATGGTACCAAGGATTGGTTTCTTAACTAGTGCCTTTGGGATGGTGGACGATCTTCCAGAGTATATAGTCTTACCGTAGCATGCGGGAATCTGATAGGATGGACGAACCCTTTTCCTAGCTGTTGGTAGAAACAATAATTATAACACCAAAACAGTTGTTACCGCAGTTAAAAAATTGAACGCGCAGGGCTCCAGATAATGGGCCAGACAACAATGCCGACCACACTAGAGTTAAGGGTGTGTGTGATGCAGCGAGAACTTTCTCCAGCATTTTCACCTCATACCTGAAGTCGGATGAGGCAGTTTCGGAGTGGCTGGTAGAAGGACGCACAGTACTTCTTTCGAAGAAGGGCGACATGTCTGACACTAAAAATTACAGGCCAATAACTTGTCTGAACACGCTATATAAGATCTCCATAGTCATCCTAAATGAGAGAATTCTTTGAGCAATCAGACCTGTGTGGCGAAACATACAGAAACAACGCGGCTTAAAAAAGGGCATAGCAGGATGTCGGAAGAACCTAATAATCGACTGGTACGTCTGGCAAAAACGCAGAAATCTACCAGCCCTACTTGTTTATGGCCTAGATTGAGAGAAAGATTGCTGCTTCTTTCGAAAACCGGATTTACTTTCTAATCTAGGAAACATCGTGTGCTATACGATGTTATACGATACCTTGGAGCTGAAGAGACCTACCCATACTTGGGCGTGCTAGATAGCTGCATTCAGGACGTTATATCTTCAAGTATCTTATCTATAAGTATAAGTATCTGCAAGGAACATACTGGTCGGCTCGGTACTATTCTATTTATTTGCAGTTGTTCCATGGATGAAGGATGAGCTCAGATCCCTCGAGAACAGTTCATGAAAGGTTATGCATATAGAAAAAAGCTTGCACTATAAGTCGTCTTCACGTTGTCAAGGTGGTTGCGGAATGTTGAATCTAGAATGCCTGTACAAAAGAATCATTCCAGGGACAGCACATATATTCGAAAATGGAAGAGACTCTCTTCTTGAAATGGTCAGGAAATATGAAGAAGTATTTCAGGCTACGTGATTGGCTCCAGTTTACAAGCAAATTATCCAATAGTTGATTATCTATTTTTTGCAGTTTCAGACGGAGAAGATCAATTCTTAGTAGGGATGATCTACAAACACCCAATGCCAATTATAATAAGGAACTAGAGTCAGGTATTTCTGCGCTTGTTCCTAATTATAATAACATCATTTTACTGGGGGATTCGAACAAAAATCAAAACCCATCTAACAATCTAACGATTTACTTGAAGTCTGTGGTTTTCTCTGCTGGTTTGTCCATTGTCTCGCATGATTCCACTCACCACGATGATCGGACTAGCATGCTAATTGACCTTATAATAGTAAACGATTTAGACAAAGTAACTGCTTATGCGCAGGACCCTACTTCTTTCCGTTCCAATCATGATCTCACCAGCATTGAATACCAACTATCCTGTAACCATCCAACCAGACCGTCTGCTACGCAGATCCGTTGTCTCAATAATATTAAAGTGCACGAATTTCATAACCACCTGAAGACCTACGACTGGGATAATCCGGTTTTACGAGGGGATGTTAACTCTCGGGTAAATGGGATTGTTGCTATCTGAACGAAGGCCTTGGACAAGTTCGCGCCAGTCTTTGTACCAAGCTCACGTAAAGAAGCTCCACCATGGCTAACTGTAGGAATTGGAGATTTATTGACGACCCGAGACTCAAAACGTAGACATCTGTGTCCCTATTGGACGCAATTTCTGAAGTCCATTCAAATGCTATTGGCCCAATATGGTTTCTCTATTAAAATTATCACACTTGCCCTGCGTGTCATTTTTCCGATTCTGTTGCAGATTCACGACTTTTCGGTACGGAGTGGGATTTTGCCCGATAGCTGAAATATCTGGATAGTCGTTAGGACGGGGGTTGCCTAAGGGCCTTGCTCCGCTTTCATTTTGTTCAATATTCACACGTCTGATCTAGGTGGTGAGTTGCAATTTGGCAAATATCATAAGTATGCAGATGACATCAAACTCTATCTGTCAGGACCAGCGTCTAAACTTGAAAATATTCTAGGCAAGGTTCAAATCGATATAGACTTTATTGCAGATTAGTATGTTGTAAACAAGCTCATGTTAAATCCGATTAAAACCACATTGAAAACAATATCTAGTCTCATACGCGAATGAAGTACATCAAAAGTCGCGGGGCGGCACGGAGAGTGCTTTATTACCATCTATGTCACTCTCACGGTATTAGCCCTGATACCGCACCGCCAAACGCTTCTGAAGTAATAGAGTAAATTGTAGAAAATAAGAAGTGCCGAATATATTGGAAGTTCATATTCTCGACAATCGCTTCTGTCGTGCACTCGTTGCCTGATAGTTCTCCTCGACTTCGAGAAAGGAACCATGTTCGTTACCGAATTTTTTGCACCATCCGACAAGAACATCACAGCCAAGGAGAATGAAAAGAACGAGCAGTATGACGACTTCATAAGGGAGTCGCGACGGTTATACCCATAACATTCCATTCAGGCAGTCATCCTAGGGTTACTCTGTATCCTCAGGGTGCACGATACTTTTTCCGGACTGTCGTATTGAGCCTATCGCAGACTGTGACTACCTATCCCTCTATCGTGCGAAGTAGTTACAGTTGAAACGTTACCGTGATTTTTCGAGGAGCTGGTGCAATTTTCTAGAATGACACCCACTCCCGGTGAAATCTTGCAGTTGTACTTAGGACAAGCTTTTAAATATATTTATCAGTCGCACGTATAGTTCCTTTTATATCAAGATTTAGTCATGAAGGCAACCGTTGGATTTCACTGCAAGAAAGTGTAATTCCAGAAAACGGCACCCGCTCTTGGTGAGATCACGGTAATGTTTCAGTTATAACCACATCTGACGAACGTGTGATAGGTGTTCAAGATGTGTGGTGGACTCAATACGACGGTCCAGCAATAACCTCGTGCACTTCGATGTCACGGAGAGAACCAAGAATGACAGCTTTCTACATCCATTTAGTAAGTCTCTCGGCATCTTTTGGGACGTGGGCATGGTCGTATTGTTATTATGTTTATCTATTTGCTTATTTGATGTTTCATTTTTTCATACTAGTTCACACTCTCATGGGCTCGGAATAAGGAGAAAGAGTCAAAGTTGCTCCTGTTAATTTTTTCGGGGTTTTCTTTCTTTTTTTGTTGTTCAGCGATGATTGAGGTCGAATGATTGATTGATTGATTTATTTTTTTATAGGAATTCCTATAAAGACACATATTGTATAAATAAGTGTACAAAACTTGCATAACTCTGCATTATCACAAATTTACAGACTACGGATTAAGGTGTTACACAAAAATATTCATCAAACTACAAGATAGAAAATAATAATTGCATTTATGATGGTGTGTTATTTCACAATAATCGAAGTGAGGTATTGTGAGGGAGGAGACCAAGTTAGCTGTAAGATCAGTAGACAGTGAATTTTTGTTGAATTGCAGCTGTTTCAAGGTAGCATAAACTCGTATAGAAATGCTACCAAGTTCTTTATCCCAAGCCAATGTAGGAGTAAGAATTAATCCCAAGTTTTTAGCATTGCGACGAACGGACTGATGGTATCGAGAAGCTTAACCGGGAGAAAAGAGGCCAGGCCAAGACAATTTATATATTTAGAACTTCCAAATATTCGACCTTCAGTCTTGCTTGCATTAATTTTAAGCTTGTTAGTTTCTAAACATTCATATATCGCCCTTACATCTCGATTAATTAGATTAATATTCTGATTGATTTTATATGGACTACACTGGATGTATATTTGACGATCATCCACAAAAAGCATATGAAGTGAGTACTTGATAACAGATCCAATATCATTGGTGAAGAGTATGAATAGCAAGGGCCCAAGCACAGACCCATGTAGAACGCCAGTATCAATTTCTCCCTACTCCAATCTTTCTCCGCTTAATCCAACGACTGATTGTAGACGGCCCGAAAGATAAGATGACAACCACATAAGTACTGAAGCCGAGAATCCATAATTTTCAAGTTTCAATAAAAGAAGCATATGAGGGACCATATTCAATGCTTTACTAAAATCAGACAGGACCATAATTGTCACCATTCAGTTATCAATGCCTCTTCGAATGTCATCAGTAACCCTGAGCAATAGCATCTGCGTACTGAAACCATGTCTATAAGCTGACTGATGAGTATTTAAGCAGTTATGGAATTCAATTCATTCAATCATCCGATCATAAGAAGTTCATTCTAATGCTTTTGGTAGGCAACAGACGATTGCTATGTGATGATAATCTCCATCATGTATGGAAACCTTAATTTTGTTAATAGGCTTTATAAGAACCTTCTTCAGATCTTCAGCAAAAACGGAGGTTTGTAACGATGAGTTAAATAAACTGAGTATGTGTGTGGAAAGAAGTGGTGAAGCCTTTGCAACCAAGCTTATAGACTGACCGTCGACCCCTCTAGCCTCTGTTTTTATGTTACCCAGGCTCTCAATCAGTGAAAGGGGAGTTATATCTTGAAAATAGAATCGGAAATCCTCAAGAGGAAACATCACAAGGTCAGTAAGCCTTGATTCTGTTACATTATATGCAGAGTTACTACAAATGGAGAGAAAGTAGGCATTTATTTAATTTACTAAACAAATAAGTGGCAACTCTTCACACCTAGGTCTGACGTATCCCAGAGCCCTTAATTCCTTCCACAGATTTCTAGAATCATTTACGCTGTCCAATCTTATTGCATTATAAAAATCCCTTGTTTCATTAAGCATTCTAATGACGCTATTTCTCAAAATCTTATAATCAGCATGTACTTCTAGATTTCCAACACTTTTCCAAGTATTGTACACGCGGTTTCGTAAATTCATCATATTCCTGATCACGACCGTTATCCAGGGGCGAAAACTTTTTCGTGATGGGATAAACGAGCATAAAGGTGCAAATTCATCCAAAGCCGCATCTAGGGCATCACTTATGAATATTTGTTTCTCATTCACAGAGAGATAACCCTTGAATGCACCCCACTCCACAGACTGCAATTTAGTAAGAAAGGCACCTTCATCGATATTACGAATATCACGATATGTTTTTCTAACTAGAGAAGAAACACTAAATTCCCAAGCATATTCAATTGCGATGAGTTTATGTCCAGCTACAAATGGCACTATTGATTGATGAGTTAAGAATATTTTTCTCTCATCATCTACTACACATAGATCCAACCACGAATCAGAGATCGGAGTATTGTGCGTTGCAGAATACGGCACTACAAATAGATCAAGCGAGTCAAATAATACCCTTACATATAAAGATCTAGGTTGCCGACTATTTAAGTCAAAGTGAAAATTACCCATAAGTACAATATTTTCATATACATGAATGAATCTCATAAATAAGGTTTCAAAATTATGTAGGTATTGACCATGAGGTCTTCTATAGACAACAGACAATAGCAGCGGTGACATAGGGCGACAAGATATTTCCATTATAATAAATTCTGGTTCATTAAAAGCACCCTCTGATATCTCCAATAATTTGATGTTCAGACTATTTATGACAAACCTAGCAACACATTCACCCCTCCTGTCATCTCTATCCCTACGCATAAAAGAATAACCTTTAAGAGCAACAATATTATCTCTAATAGTTTCAGTTAGCCATGTTCCACTTATCGCTATGATATTATATATAGTAAGCACGAAGTAAGTTGATATGCGATTTTAGTAAGGTAATAATTATGTGACAGATTTTTATTAACTAGTTGAGCGAGGCAGGATTGGAGTCAGGGTCATCACTCAAAGGCAAGAATCTACGCTGTTGAGGAGTTAGTCATTCAGTCAAGAGGACAAGATCACTCTCATATAGAATCGTTATTACAGGATCCTTATCCTTTCGCCTAACAAGGATCACACCATTCACCTGTCACGCATATTTGAACGATAGTAACTTGCTTTTTCTCTAGTAGAGCGAAGTAAGTTATATGTGGCTGCAGGGAGGTATTGATTTATGTAAATACGAGATTTCCCCAGATCCGAACATACTTTATTCGCATATAATGATTTTTTCTTTCTCATACTGGAAATCATTTATTTTCTAGGCCTTAGCATTGAGAATCCAACCAGCACCAAACATGCCTTACTGGTCGAATGAACAACAACTGATTTTGTGGAAGAAGCTTAAGAAGTAGAAGTTGAACTTGACTTGAAGGAGAGATTTCGCCTGAAGCAGAATTCATCATCCAGAATCAACAGTACGGAAGAATTACGACGGTCTGCGTACCATCGAGACGAGCGAGCTCAGCGTCTTTATTCGGTCGAGCTTCGTGCCTAATAGTTTTTTGGTAGAGAAGCTGCTGTTATGTTTGTCAAATCTTTACTGCCACATGAAAGTTTAAGCACTTATTTTTCTATTTTACCAGTGGTGTTTTCTGACGTTGTTTCTGGACTATTTGGATTTTCTAATAAGATGGGTGGCTACATTTTACTTGAACAGTCCTAAGGTCAAAATGTTTTTGTTTTCTCCAATGGCGTCAGAGAACCCGGAGGAATTGATTCAGTGTTTGTTGTTCCTGGGTGGAAGTTACACCGAATCTTACTAAAACTGGGTGAACGATTTTAATTTATTTTTATCCGTGATAACTGTCAAAGAGACGTGACATTAAGTTTCAGATTTACAAAATTAGTAAAATGTTAAATCTACAGTAAAAACTTCTATGGACTAACAATAAATCTTTTTTTGTTGTTGTTTTTATTGAGTTTCTGGAGAGAAATTATAACAGTTAATTGTATCTAAAAGTTTTATGGAGATTTTATCCCGGTTATAATTTATAACGGTATTCAGTTTGTTAAATTCAGTGTTATTTTACTTATTTCAAACCTCTCAGATCTATTTTTTGTTGTTAAGATGTTCAGCTCCCCGTGATACTCCACCGAGGAACTTAGCTAAGGGCATGTCATGTTATTTTCTTTTGCTATGTTCATTTACTTGTTCGTTTTTATTTTCTATAGGGCAGTAAGTCGGGATGTGCCCAGCGCCACTTCAAAGTAAATTAAAAGTTCTGAGGGAGAAGCATTTTACTTCGTTTGAAACTTAAATTGAAATTGATTTAATTTCACCAATTTTCATTTGTTTTGATTCTAGTCTAAAAAATTAGAATTTCTGATTTAAAATTTATCAACAGGAATCTTTGTTTTGAATGGCGCCCTCACGTGTTTGGTTAATAACGTTACAAATTGTAGAAGAGGAAGTCCAGAGAAACTTAGAGAAAGCGAACAAAAGACAGGCTAATAATTATAACTTAAGGAGAAGACCCTTAGAATATAAAATGGGCGACAAGGTGCTTAAGGTAGTAACAAAATTATCAAATAAGGCAGATAAAAGAGCAGATAAGCTTTACGATGAGTACGAAGATACTTTCATAATCAAAAAGAAAATTTCCCTCACGATTTATGAATTAAAAATCCTAAGGGAGAAAGGCATTGCAGGATGGAATATAAATGATTTTAAATTAGAAAACGTTATTATAGATAATGACACATAGGCGTGAGGAATATAAACGAATTTAAGTCAGATTATTTAGACTTAAAGAAGGGTGAAAATGACATTGGATGAATAACATTAACAACACAAATTATCTCGAAAATAACTCGAAAAGAACTGTAAACAATACTCTGAATACAACTACTTTAAAACGACTCTAAACACAACTACTTTGAAACGACTCTGATGAATAACTTAAAAGATAACAGCATTTTGACTTCTAAGACAAGACAGAATTAACATTTCTCTTTAATATGAAAGAAAAAGGTGAAAACATGATAAGAATTAGAAGACGAAATTTAAAACTTAGAAAGGACGTACAAACAGTGGACCGCAGGATAAAAAAGTCTATAAGAGGAAACAAATTTACTCTGACTTTTTGTTAATAAACTAAATTACATAGATTAAATGTGATTCACAATTATAATAATTAATAACTAAATAAAACAACAATTAATTTCAAACGACGACAGACTCAAAGAACAATCGAATCTAAAGTCAAATAGAAACAGACTCAAGGGACAATCAACTCCAAAAACAAATAAAAAACAAACTCAAAGGACAGCCAACTCTAAAAACAAGAAACCTCCACGACAATCGACTACACGGACAAGTTTTTCGTTTTTCTTTTCATATTTGTTCCAGAAAGAAGATAACCATGAAGGAGGATCAGAAGCGAAAAAGACAACGAGAGAACAGGAACTTAAGGCGCAAAACTAATCGACTCAGCGCATGAGTCATAAGTCGATTTTTTCAGGTCGACTCAAGATCCGATCCAATCGAAGAAATCTGAGTCGACTCAGTGTGTCATTATTCGAATTCTTTGAACCGACTCAAGCTGTTGTAGAATCGAAAAAATGCGATTTGACTCAGAGCATGAGTGATGAGTCGATTTTTTCTAATCGGATCAAGCTCTGATCCAATCGAAAAAATCTGAATCGACTCAGCGCATGAGTCATAAGTCGATTTTTTCAGGTCGACTCAAGATCCGATCCAATCGAAGAAATCTGAGTCTACTCAGTGTGTCATTATTCGAATTCTTTGAACCGACTCTAGCTGTTGTAGAATCGAAGAAATGCGATTTGACTCAGAGCATGAGTGATGAGTCAATTTTTTTTAATCGGATCAAGCTCTGATCCAATCGAAGAAATCTGTGTCGACGCAGCGTACAGTGGGACCGAACGTATATTTTTCTTTCAAAAAAGTCTACAGCCTTCAATTTTGCCCCGATTTGCGATTTTTTTCTTCAAGTTGCAGTGCAATAAATTTCAAAGAGCACCTTGGTCATGGATTTTTGAATTTGCATTTGTTTATTTATTATATGTTTACTCAAAGCACGAGAAAATCGATATTTCGCACATAATTAATATTTACTCTTCAACAACGGTTTGCATATGATGAAAATTATCTTTAATCAACGCAAGAGTACACCCAGAATACAAATAATTTGATTATTGTATGTTTTGATTATTATAAACAAGTTAAATTGACAAATAGCCAAATATTGTAATTTTGGTTGAAAAGCATTCGTTCTTAACTAAAAATGATTTAAATGATTGTGAGTACGGTGATCAGAATATCTATAAATTATCAACAATTATAATTGTTATAAGCAATTTGTTGCAAAAATGTGGAATTTGTGGGTTTTTCAATAGCGGTTCTCGTTTTATCATCTGAATTGATGCATATATTCTTAAAAATAATATAAGTTCAATTATATTTGTAAAAATATAACAATTGTTGATTTTTCAAACAAATGAATTAAATAAATATAAAACTTTGGCACTTTGGCGTGGAAAATAATTTTTGACACCAAAACTGCTTTAAATGTTTGTGAGAGAGATTTGCACTCACTATTCCTATGCAAAATTAACAATAAACAATCTTTGTTATTTATTGTTATTATTCAATTCCAAATAGGACGAAATTTTCATATACTTAAAAAATATTGTAATTTTGGTTGAAACAAAATTTTTATTATCTGTAAATACTTGAAATTATTGTGAGAGTGATCGTCAGTAACAATTTCTATCGAACATTAACAATTATAATATTTATAAACCATTTTTATGGAAATGTCGAAGTTCAAGGATACAGGAAAGCTTTTCTAACTACATAAAAATGTTATAAAAATGGTGACTGCAAGTCTGTCTCATAAAAACTTAAAGCAGCTTTAGTGAAAGAAGTTCTTTTCCAGGCCAAAGCTTTGAATTTATTTGATTAGTTTACAACATTAACAATTGTTCTATTTCAAAAAATATAATTGAACCTATGTTATTTTCAAGAATATCTGCATCAATTCAAATAATGAATTGAAAGTACTTCCAGAAAAGGAAAAATTTGTGTTCAACAAAAATTACAATATTTTTTAAATATATGAAACTGTCGTGATATTTGAAATTAAACAATAAAGATGAATAATAACAATTGCTCATTGTTATTTGACATAGGCATAGTGACTACAAATCTCTCTCATAAAAATTTAAAGCATTTTTGGGGCTAAAAATTATTTTCCAGGCCAAAGTGCTAAAGTTTCATATTCATTTATTTCATTTGCTTAAAAAAAAAACAATTTTTGTGTTCTTACCAATATAATTGATTATATATCATTTTGAAGAATATATGCATCAATTCAGATGATAAAACGAAAACCGCAATTGAAAAAACTACAAATTCCAAATTTTTGCAAAAAAATGTTTATATCAATTCTAATTGTGAATAATTTATAGATATTCTGACTAACAATCACTCTCACAATAATTCAAAGCATTTTTAGCTCAGAACAAATGCTTTTTAACCAAAATTACAATATGTGGCTATTTGTTAATTCAATTTGCTTATAATAATCAAATTATTTGTATTCTGGGAGTACTCTTGCGTTGATTCAAGATGATTTTCATTATATGCAAACCGTTGTCGAAGAGTGAATAATAATTATGTGCAAAATATCGATTTCCTTGTGCTTTGAGTAAGCATATAATAAATAAAGAAATGAAAATTGAAAAAGCTGTGGCCGAGGTGCTCTTTGAAATTTATTGCGCTTTAATTTAAAGAGAAAAAATCGCAAATCGGGGCAAAATTGAAGGTTTTAGACTCTTTTGAACGAAAAATGTGCGTTTAGTCTCACTGTGCAGCGTGGCATTATTCGAATTCTTTGAACCGACTCAAGCTCTGATCGAATAAAAAAAATCCGAATCGACTCAATACGTGAGTCATAATTGGATTTTTTTCAAATCGATTCAAGCTCTGATCCAATCAAAGATATCCAAGTCGACTCAGCGCGTGAGTGATAATTCGGTTTTTTTTTAATCGGATCAACCTATGATGGAATCGAAAAAATCCGAATCGACTCAGCGTGTCATGATTCGAATTTTTCGGACAGACTCAGGCTGTTATCGGATAAAAAAAATCCGATTCGACTCAGCGCGTGAGTGATAAGTCGATTTTTTTAAATCGAATCAAGCTCTGATGGAATCGAAAAATTCCGATTCGACTCAGCGCGTAGGTCATGAATCAATTTTTACGAAAGTGACTAAAGTTTTGATTAAGTCAAATTTTTCGAAAGCGGCTCAAGCTCTGATCGAATTAAAGAAATCCGAATCGACTCAGTGCGTGAGTCATGAGTCGATTCTTTCATGTTGACTCAAGCTCTGATCGAATTGAAGAAATCTGAATCGACTCAGCGCGTGAGCGACACGTCGATTTTTTCAAATCAGATCAAGCGTTGATGCAATCGAAAAAATCCGAATCGACTCAGCGCGTTAGTCATGAATTAGCTTTCTTGAAATCGAGTCAAGCTTCGATCGAATCGAAGAAATTGATTGAGTCAAATTTTTCGAAATCGATTTTTGTTATGATTGAGTAGAGTTTTATTTATACATTTATGTCAAAGCGCTTAGCCGGGCGTGATGTATATCATAAGTAAATTAATTCATTAATGTTGAATGAGAACTAATTGTCAACATTATTTTTTAGAATCTTGTTATTCATTACTCAGGCGGAAATATTATATATAGTTTATATATAGTGTGAAGTATTATATATAATATTTATATGTTTTATACAATTTTTTATATGGAACAAATCAATATTATATATAATACTTTACACTATATATAAACTATATGTAATATTTCCGCCTGGGTATTATTATATTATTTATTTATCTTTGAATCTTTTTGAGAATCAAGTATTCAAATCACATCTTGAATCTGCCAATCTCAAGAGCAGATAATATATTATTAAAAAATTATATTGATGAAAATAATGCAACAACCATATTTATTAAATAAAAGTTTCATTCAATTTTTATAAAAAATGGCTTATTTTGTCCTGTGAATCATTCGGGATTACATAATTTTGTCGAATTTCCAAAGTAGAAAATGTGGACAAATATCGAAAAAATAATAATTGGCGAAACGGAAATTTTCCGAGAAATGAAAATTCCCGTAATTCAAAATTCTTAAAAGAGAATAAAATTACCGAAAATATTTATTCCTGAAACTTTTATCCCTGAAATTTTTAAACTCTTATTTTTAGGCTCCTGAAATGATCAATTTCCCAAAATTTTTAACTTCCAAAATAAGTGAATTTTTAAATTGAAAAATTCCCCCAAAATAGTGAATTGCAGGATTGTAAAATTAGGAAAAAAAAATTTAATTGCACGTCTACCACTTTCCGAAATTTCGGAAAATTACTATTGACAGGAATTTAAAAATTTCGGGCTTACACATTTTCGGTATTTTTATTTTTTTCGGAAAATTTTCATTCTCCGAGAAATTTCTGTGCATTAATTATTTGTTCGCTTTTTTCCACCTTTGGGATTTTGAAAAGTCGGCAAAATTATGTCATAATAATTTGAAAATTTAACTTTTTTTTTAATTAATTTTTTTGGTTGAATTCAATTTTTTTAATTCAACGTGAAAATATTTTTCTGATTATTAGATTCTTCGTTGAGAATTCATCTTTTTTTTGTGAAAATTGATCAAAATACTTGATAAAAAGTTCATTAATTTTGTTTCAAGATAGTCTTTTTGGGTTAAAAATTTTTTTGATAGAAAATTTAACTATTTTGTTGGAAATTCCACTGTTTTCTTGAAAACTAGTATTTTTTGTGAGTGCACGTGAATTCAACTGTTTTTGTGTTGATACTAAAATTTTTCATGATTAAAATATACACTATTACACTTTTTCTTGAGAATTAATCTTTTTTTATTAAAAATTATACTTCTTGGTTGCGAGTTAAACTACCTTTCAAAAAATTCAATTCTTTAATTGAAGATTCATCTCTTTGGTAGAAAATTCAAATGGTTTGTAGAAAATTCGTCGTTTTGGCTTGAAAATTAAAAAATTTGGTCGACGTTTTTTTTCCTTCCTTAACTAAAAAATCTTTGTTCATCCGAAAATAAACTATTGATTAAATAACGACTTGCTTCAAACCTACAAAATTAGCAAGTAAATCGTTTAGGGAATATTTGGAACAAACATTATCGAAAATTAAAAAATAAATCTCTTTTAAAGTGCATCATTTTCTAATACCTTACATTTCTGTTTATGACTGTTTAATAATGAATGGAAAGCTTCTAAAAGGAGGGGAAAAGTGTGTAAAAATTCTCGATTTTTGGTGTTTAAAGGGATTTTTCGATTTTAAGGTGGTAACAGGGCAGCGGTCCATTCGTTGCAGATTATTCAGCAATTTCTGACGATACGCGGCCTTCGTCGCAGCTCATTCAGAAATTTCTGGCGAAACACGGATATACACAAATTCGGCAGCCCTCATTCCGTCTTGACCTGGCTCTTTATGATTTCTGGCTCCATCCCAAATTAAATTATCCCCAAAAAGAAGGATTTCAATACGAAGGGTAGATCAAACAGAATACGACGAAGAAACTTTTAAAAAATGTCAAAAGAAATTCTCTTAGAAGTCGTCCTTCAGCAAAAGGGACTTTAATAAATAATCAATTCGGATAAACTTTGAGAAAAGGAAAACGTCTCGAAATTGACATCTCTCTGCAAGGAGCCTAGAAATAAAAGGTTTGGAATCGGTGAAGACGAAAGTCGTAGGTACCCAAGCGTATGCTACTGTAAATTGCAAGGGGCGTTTGCGAGCTTCCAGGCGGAACGAACTGAGGTCGAACTAAAAGGGCTGTCGTTTTTCGATAGAACGACTGCATAGTACATTGCCACACAGAAACTATTTTTTTTCTCTTTTTTTTTTTTTTTTTTATTAGACTCGTCTCGAGGATGCTGCAATATTCAGTGCGTCGAGGGATGCATCGCAGCAGAGATGGAGGAAAGGAAAGCCAACTTGGGGCTATCACTGGAAAAGAGACGCGAAGAGCGAGCTAAATAAAACAGAAGCGGAAATGGTCGAAAAACAGGAAACCATTTAAACTCTTCTTCCAAGAGGCTGAAACTTTCCAATAAAATAAAATAGAACCAGGCAATACTAAAAGGTGAATCCCTATTTTCTATTTCCTGGCCCAAGCGTCCCGTTCGGGAATATTGCAAAATTGATTTCGATATCCTCACAATTCAAATATTGGAATCTGAAAAAAACTGATAATTCGATTCTATTTTCGGAAGAAACAATTCCTCATCTTTTTTTTTCGAAATTCTAATATTAATTTACATAACCCCATTTAATTAACATGGGGAAATTTTGGATTTTTGTAAAATTGAACTCATACTTCAGGGTTTGATCGAAACGTGCAAACTTTTTTAGGGATTGAAGAGGAGTACCTATGAAATAAAGCCATACTCATAACTTTTATTTTTTACCCACCCTTATCTTAAATTTTTAAACAATTTTTCATTGTTGTTTAAGCAAATTTAACTTATTTAAAGAATTATTTATTCCCAAAAAATAATCGTATTTTCTGATTTAAATGTAATATTGAATGATTTCGAGGAGTAGTAAATTCTGTTAAAAACGTCGTGTCATTGTTTAAACAATTTTTATTCATTCATGTAGTTTTCTAATAAAGAATGTGGATCAATAATATAAAATATTACACATAAATTAATTTCGTGAATATATTTTGATATATATTTTTTGTGTCTTCCAGTATGTCAGATTGATATTTATAAAACTTTCAAATGCTATAATGAAATATAATCTAAATCCATTGCATATGCAGTCTTATTACGAAGCTGAACACAAAATATTATTTTTTTGACGAAGACAATTTTTTCTTTCTGAGCAATCTGTTGAAACTTGAATTATAATTTGCATAATTGAATGTGATTTTTTTATATTATAATTAAGATGAAGATTGTAAAAATATAAAGAAAGCAATAATAAATACACTTATATAATCTAAATGTTATTATGACTTTTGTGATTTATTTAATAATGCACCAAAAAAGATGTAACCCATCCATACTCAATTTGAAGGAAATTTTAAAAATAAGCAATAATTAATTGTATAAACAATAATATAATGTTTTAAGCAGAATTTATTACTCCTTTGAATCATTCAATATTATGTTTAATTCAGAAAATACGATTTTAAAAGTATTTCTGGAAAATTCTTTCTATACACTTTACAGTCGGAAAAATATTTATATGTATTTTATTTTATTTCATTTTTTTAATGTTATCGAAAAAAACTGCTGAAGCAAATCAAAATAGTTTAAACAAATAGAAATTTATTAAAAATTAAAAGAAATGTATCAAAATTATATAATTATTCAACAAAAAGTAGCTTGGGATACCAATTTGAGAAAAACTTGTCCAAACAATGACAAACTATTACATTTCAATCAGAAAATAAGATTATTCTTTACATTTTTTTGAAATAATTTGTTGTTTAAATAAGTTACAATTGTTTAAATAATGACAAATTTGTTTAAAGAGGCATGGGAAATATTTAAGTTGTCCATTAGTAATTATTTGTATGAAAAAGACGACGGAAATTGCCAAAAAGTAATAATAATGCGTAAAAATGTAATTTCTTGATTTTTGGGTCATATTTGGGGCGTTGTGGGGGGGGGGGGGCTAAAAATAAAAGTTATTACTATGGTTTGACTTCGCAGGTACTCCTCTTCAATCCCGAAAAAAATTGGCACGTTTCAACCAAACCCTGAAGTATGGGTTCCATTTTTCGAAAATCCAAAATTTCCCCATATTAATTGAATGGGATTTTGACGTGTCCGGTGGCACGTGTTAATATTCGAATTTCGAAAACAAAAATTCATGGATTTTTTTCCGGAAATGAAAATATCTTGGGGGGGGGGGCTTGCCCTCTAGAGTGAAAAAAAATTTTGCAATGCATTTGTGGACCACCCTAGTATTACATTTATAATATTCCAGAAAATCTAATTTTAACTTGAAGGATTTATTTTTTATTTTAATTATTTATTTATTGCATACAAGATGATTAAACTTACGTTTGAATTATTAAAAATGATGAGCAATAATTTTTTCGTAGCCCAATCACAAGTAGAACCATACAAACTTTATTATTTTAAATTATTTATTCACACATCAAGCTTTTCTAATGCTTACAAATTCTTCCTGTTTAATTGAAATAAATATTACGAAGTAATGAATTGAAATTCATATCCGGCCAAAATGAAAAATTGTTGAACTTTTAGATAGCTGAATGTGTCAAGGCGACGGGACAAACTTATACAAACATATTATGGAATTACATCCAAAGTTCTACACACGGCGTATGTACAAGATTTTCGATAACTCATTTGTTCATTTCGGTGTGTTCAACAACTTTTTTTATATTTTTTATTAACTGCAAAATGTATATATTGCAGCCATATGCAATAAAAGCTAATTATATTATTTAAAAGCTGATTATATTATTTAATTATTAATAATTTTTCAACAAATTAGACGATCTGTCTACAAAGTAGTCGATCCGAGCGTGCCATCCCAGTCTAGCCACTGGAAAGTCAGCCTGTGGCGCGCCAGTGTCGACTCAAGACGGATTAGACAGAAACAGTACAGCACCACTATATTTTTCCACACGTGGCAGGTGTCGTTAACAATTCTATTCTATCGATTCGAAAATGCAACAATTTGGTCGTAACCATAATTACACAGTTCAAGATTGATCTTCTTGATTACACATGATATGGAACTTCTTTGTTGCAAATTCATAGTGTCATTTGACTAAAGTTAAATTTTTTTGCATGTAACATTTTCATCTGGTGAAGTTTACATGCTATTTGGTGACAGTTTATCCTACGATGGAATAAAAGCTGTCGTCCGTTATATTTTTAGCATCAATGGGAAAACGACAAAGTATGAGTGAATTCGAGCTATAAATCACGACGACAGATTTAAAACAACTTTTCGCTTACTTTGTTTTGGAACAAAAAGAAAAATCGGAAAATGGCACACAGGAGACGGCGGTACCCAACGCAGAGTGCCATAGGTGCATTGACAGACAAGCATTGGAAGAGACAATGCAAGAAATGCTGACAGAACGCGTCCAACAATGCGTGGAACAAGTCCAACGAAGTGTGGAACAAGTCGGAACTGAACTGTCCGTATTGTCTTTTCCCTCAGAATAACTTGTATGCACATCATGTACGTCGCTCAGAGGTACGAGGTCCATTCGAGATTTTAACATTACAATTGTTACGCAGGTACTCTGAGATTCGACACATAATGGACGTCAACCTGAGAAGCATGTGCGAGACATTAGATAAGAGGATTGCCAAATGCATCCACGAGAACAATGAAGAGAAGCGGAATGAAGAAGGTGATTCGCCGGATTTCTCCGGCTAATCTCTAGCACTACTCCGGTAGGCCTTCCCACTGCTTCCTCCGACCATAATAAAGGAAACACATGGGCGCTCAAAATTCTCACCTTCATGGTTATCGCCTCGGTTTTTCTGAGGATGCGACAGATGTGCGCTAGTGGAGCGGACTGCTCGCGCTAGCATTCTTTTGCCAACCTGACGCGCTAATGCTAATTAGCGTTCTTTAATGATTAGTTAAAGTCGAAATATGATTACATATTATACTTTTGTATCCATTACTGATTGATTTGAAATCAAACACGACTATTATTACAAATCTGTATTAGCAACGGAGAAGGTAACGGATCGAGAAGAGAAATCCACACATAACATGGAAATCTACAATATCAACCAAAGTTATATTCTCCCTACTCTTAAGCTTTTTTCTGTGATCTGTTTTAAGCTAAATATCTGATCTGTACATGATCTTCCTGGCATAAATCCACTTTGGACTTCCCATAAATGTATTATAATCTGCTCTGTATACTTTGTTTTGATAATTGTTTTTGTTTTTAATGTAATTTATTCTGTTATGCGCATGTTTTTCAATGCACTCAAAAGGGTTAATGGTTAAGAAAAAGAATTTGTTTACAAAGTTCAATATTTCTTTCATGGAACATTGGATGTAATAATTTAAGGGCTCTATCAATTCAATTTTTAGTAATTCCTATTTTACTTTGAATATAGTGATTTGAGAGAAAACTGTTTTCTTTTTTAAATTTATATCGTTTATAACAGATTCTGTAAATGGAGCTACAAGATTAAAATTCCGATATTTGAATATTAACAGTAGAGGAAAATGAAAAATTGGTCAGGGAAAAGTCCGGAAATTTCAAAATAAAGTTTTGCGGCCACCCTGCATATGTTTATTACGGTTTCAAACTAACTAAAAGCGGTGTGAACTGGTCTTCAATTAAGAGCTTCTTTGGCAATTAAGAAAACCTCGAAGAAAACAGCATTAACGATGAGTCAGTTGGCGATTGCCTGGTACTTTTGTTTTGCTTTCTACACACCTAATTCGAAGTTGCTCAGTATATAATAGTCGATATAAGAAAATTTTTGTGCACATTTTTTGTACAATGACAAGGCTATTTATGGCGTGAAACGCACATCCCGGCCGGGACTCGCCTGGGGGACGGATTATTGCAAGATCATTGCTAAGTCGGTAAAAGCAGTTTAATTTGCTTTTTGATTTTTCCTGCTTTAAAATTTCTTCACTTCGACAAATTTGCCCCGGTTTTTGATTCAATCGAATTTAATCGGAAATATGAAATTATTATTAGCGAAGGGGGAATTCTCCGTTCATTGAAGGTACACTCTCGCTTTCACTAAGTCTTTTTAGAGAGAGCCATTGATGTTATGATGATTTTCTAAGACCAAGGTGGCCGCAAATATAAATTTTCAAAATTCCCTAATTTTTCCGGTCTAATTTTTTATTTTACCTGGCCATTATTATCTAATAATCAAAATTCTAATCTTGTAACATTTTTAATACAGAATTTTTTATAAATGAAGTAAAATAAATTTTAATTTATTATCAATATTTAATTTGTTATTCTCGGGGCTGCCATCACCTAGTTTACTTGAAAAAAGTGACTAATTTCTGACCCAAAAATTAACACATTATATTTTGATTAATGATCTTTTGGATTTAAAAGAATTCAAAAGAAATACGAGAATTCGATTATTCGATTAACAAAATATGAAACAAATAATTGAAATCAGTAAGTTTGAAATACATAGGAATATAAGGATTCAGGGTAATTTCCAAAAGAATTCAAATGATTTGGAAATCCTTTGAAATTTTATTAATCAATTCCAATTCCTTTAAACTATTTAAAACAATTAAAAATGCATTGGCATACAAAAAAATCAAATCTTAAATATTCCAAATTCTTCGAAATTCCTTAAAACTTTTTAAACTCTTCAAAATTTCTCAGAATTTTTACAAATATCCTAAAATTTTTTTATTCCTTTGGAATCACTGTAGATTATTGAAATTTATTTGAAATGCCCTGAGATTTCAAATACTTTAAAGTATTTTATACTCCCTAGAAATGTTTTAAAACTCTTGATAATTCCTTGGAATTTTTAAAAATACCCAAAAATATTTCAAATTCTTTTAAATCTTTGGAAATACCTTGTAATATTCGAAAATCTCTGAAATCCTACGATATCCCTTCAATTCTTCTGAATACGTTCTTTGAAATCCTTGACAATATTACGTGAAATTCTATGGAATCTGATATTTCCTCAAATCTTTCAAAATCTTTTAAAATCCTGGGAATTTCAAAAAATGAAGAACAAGTGCAATTTTATTAGTTTCTACCTAAAGTTGCAAACAAATGTTTTTTTTCTGATGCTCTGTTTAATACAAGGAAACACGTACATATTTCTAAGTTCCAAACATATTTTTTTATATTTTTTACGGATCCTGAGACATGAGCCATTTTTACAGAAGATCCGTAAAAATCTGATTACACAGAATCCGTAAAAACTTGATTTTTTTTTGGTTTGAGACTCAAAAATATGTACGTGCTTCTTCAGTTTATTAAAAAGAGCATACAAAAATTAAAATTAAAAAAAAATTATATTTTCCGTCATTTTTTTAAATATTATATTTTGAAGAAGAAAATTTGGTCTTTTTCCGTCTAAGGTTATTTACTTCCATTAACTTTCCCTCCCCCCATATACGAAAAATGAAAAAAATTGAAAATTTGAGCATTTTCAATCGACTTTGGGGCCGTGCATAAATTTCGTAAAGTCAAAAATATCCAAAAATTACGTAAGGGGATTTAAGGGGAACGGGGTTTTTGGTAAAATCTGTTTCTTATGAATTAACAAAGTCGTTCACCTTTCAACCAAGCAGTTGAATTTTCAACAAAAAAAGATGGATTCACAAAAACCGATGTGGTAGTTTATATTTTAACCCAGGAATTTTTTTTATTTTAAATCAAAAACAGTTGAATTGAACCAAAAAAACATAAATTTTCAACAAAATAGTTGAATCCTCAACGAAACAAATTCAGTTTCAACCGAGCAATTGCATTTTTAACCAAAGAAGATAAAATTTTTACCAAAAGAGATTAATTTTCAAATGAAAGGATGAATTTACAATCAAGAACGATTTTTTGTTCAGTAAAGAAAAAAATTGCATCCAAAATGTTGAATTTTCAAGCAAAAAAGTTGAACTTTCTACGCAACAGTTAAAGTTTCAATAAAATAGTTGAATCTTCAACCAAAAACTTTAATACTCGATAAAAAAGATTAATTTTCTACCAATAACACGAATTTTCAACAAACAAAAAATTTAACCGAATAGTTGAATTTTTAACCAAGAAGATTAATTTTCTACTAAAAAAGATTGATTTTTTACCATAAAAGTTTAATTTTCAACCTAAAAAGATGAATTTTTAACGAAAACTGTAATAGTTAATATTTCAACTAAAAAGAATTTTAATCTTGAATCAAAAACAGTTTAATTTAACCAAAAAAGACAAATTTTTAATATACAAACTTGAAACCTCAACTTAAACCGATTATTTCTCAACCAAACAGTTGCATTTTTAACCGAAAAAATTGATTTTTTACAACAACAAAATTTTTGAACAAAATATATAAATTATCAGCCAAAGAGATAAATTTTCAACCGAGATGACTAATTTTCTACCAAAAAAGACGAATTTTCAACCAAATACATAAATTTCCAACCAAACAGTTGAAGTTTCAACTAAAAAAGATAAATTTTCTACCAAATAAGGAATAGTTAAATTTCCAGTTGAAAAAAATTAATTTTCAAACAAAAAAGATTTAAATTAAAAATTTAGAACAGATGATACTATTAAAAAAAGACGCATTTTAAACAAACCAATTTAATCATCAACCAAAGCAGATTAGTTTTCAACCACGTCGTTGCATTTTTAACCAAAAAAATTGAATTTCTATCATACAAGATGAATTTTCAACAAAGTACATAAATTTTCAACCAAATAGTTGAATTTTTAACCAAGAGGATTCTTTCTAAAAAAAAAAAAACGAATTTCAATCAAACAGTTGAATTTTCAACTGAAAAATATCAATTTTTTTGCAATAAATGGAATAGTTAAATTTGCAAAAAAAAATTTAACAAAATAGTTCAATTTTCGGCCAAAGAAATGAATTTTGAACCAAATGATGAATCCTCAACTCAAAAAATGAACTTTCAACAAAGTAGTTCATCTTTCGACTAAATGTTTGAATTTTCTACCAAATTGTTAAACTTTTGGTTTTTAGTGATTCACAGACGAGACCTTAATAAAAAATAATACTTTTTTTTTTAATTTGTTCGTAATGCCACAAAGAAACTTTTCAGTGCTATTGCCAATGAATCTAATTATTTTGAGTTTTTCGGCCCACCCTACTGATTATTCTTGACAGTGACTTAAAGTGCCTTTTTACAGAAATTCCCTGACATATCCAATTTTTTTTAAAACCTAAATCATCCCTGACCAAGAAAATTCCCTGACTTTTCCCTGAGACTCTTTGTTTATAATTTAATTTATTCAACTAGAAAGACGATTAAATACTTTGTCTAATAAACTAATCTTATAACAATGTTGTATTTTTTAGTTGCATCTGGTACATTGGAACACAACCAAGTATAGAACTTTCGCAGATGCCGCAAAAGCACCGGATGGTCTAGCTGTTTTGGGAGTATTTCTGAAGGTACGTTCTCATTTTCTTTTTTTTTATAGATATGGCATTGTCCGTAAAATTAGATCGATGTAAATCTACTTGTAATCCACAAATTTGCATTTTTTTTGTAAATGTGTACTTATTGCATTGAAACCCAACTCTAAAGTGCTTAAAACAAAAGCTTTTTTACATTCTCATCATGATGAGAAGGTATTAGTTTCGATTTCTAACTTATCAAGTCCATTTTGCACGCGGTTTTTTGTAAATACCCCTTCATGTTGCCCTGTTCAAGGTTTCTAAAGGAACCCTTTAGGGTCCCTAGAGGTTTCTATTGGATCTCAAGTTCTAAACTAAAGGATACCAACTTTTATTTAACTCGCAACTTTAGTGAACCCCTAGTTTTTTCTGTGTAAAGATCAAATCATCGACAACTGTCATTTGGTGATTGTGAATTCTCTTTCGTTCAAGCTCCTTTGGCTTTAACGAGTCTGAAAAGAAAGACCGAGTTCGTCAACCAGCTATTTTGGATAAAAATTCAAAAAGTTAGGGCATTTTAAACATTTTTGACACAATTTTTTTCAAAATTCATGTACGGCTATTCTTATAGTACTCGGAAACTGGAACAATGTACTCTAACGACTTTTTTCGATAAAAATAAAATTAACATAACTTTTGGAATTTTCTTGAAAAATCGAATATCAACATTTTTTGACCAATAGTTCTGGTTAATCACTTTTTGAGAGGACGCGTAATTTTTGTTTTAATCGTAAAAAATAACATTATTAATACAAAATTAAATTTGTGAACAAACGACACAAGCTACACAAAAATTGAATAGACAAAAGTTGTTCATCCTAAAATAACTACAAATTTATTATTAATCATTAGTTTTGTAGGACGCGTAGTTTTTGTTTAAGTCGTAAAAAATAAAATTGAAAATAAACAAATTAGATTTTTGGAATAACGACACAAGGTACAATAAAATGTTCTATAACAAAATAGTTTTTTTATAGGATGCGCACTTTTTTAAATTATAAAAACAAGACAATGGAAATACATCTGTTTCACTAGCAATGCATATTATGAATTGTAATAATATCAATTTATTGAAATGATACATGTTTCAGGGTGAGAATAAACGTAAGTGCAAAATAAGGAATAAATATTAAAGTTATCAATAAAAATAAAATTTGTACAATATTTTGCAATACCTGAATAAGTAGCCCTAGACCGAGGTACAGAAATAAATATAATATAATTTGATATAATAGAGTTCAACTTAATGTAGAAAAGTTCGCACTTTGGATGAAATCGAGTGGGAAGCACGAGGTACGTGATGAGAATGTGTTCGTTAAAGCCGAAGGAGCTTTAACAAAAGAGAATTCACAATTACCAAATGAAAGTTGTCTATGCTTTGACCTTTATAATTTTAAAAGGTCTATGCACTCAGCTAATTCTTATATGGATGCAGTTACCGAGTTTACATAATTCTCTAAACTTCAACCAGAATCCTCAAATACAGTGATAGATAGTCTCACTAACGTATCCTTTACCAATCATCGGTTGATAGGTGTTGCATAAACATACAAAGTTTTTTGACCGACAAGAGCGCTCATAAAGTTTTCATTTTTAATACCTAATAATTTATGTAACTTTCTACATTTCGCAGTAAAAATTCAAATTGACGTGGTCTGGAATAGGTATTTACTGTTTTTTTTTTTTAGAAATGTTCAGCAACAATATATAAACAAATAAAGTGACAAAATCGAATGTTTCAGCTTTGGGAATTTTTAACTGAAGAAAACATACAGAAAGAAACTCACTGTTAGCTGGAAATATTCCATCTGCACTCGTAGAATAGAAATAACTCTTTTAAATTCTTACTAGTTTTTTTTCTTGCAAAAAAATATTGTTTTTCACGCTAATTGATAAGATTTTTCATAAGATTAATAATTTATAACGAAAAACTAACATAAATTAACATTTACTGCTTTTATAAACATTTTTATGAATAAATTCTTAATAAACGAGTTTTTCTCATAGCTAAATTGATTTTTCTGACCAAAAGTGATTCACAATTGTCTTCAAAGGCATTCATATACTTCGAGCTTTATAAAATATAAATAAGATAGATTATTAATAACAATTTCGTTAAAAAAACGTCCTGATCGGCCGTTTCCTCGTAGAAAAAAAAAATTCTTTCTTCAATTTTTTGGTGTAATGACCTTGTGATTGTTATACACATTTTTTAAAACAAGAACTAAAATTTATCTTTTTACGTACAAAAGAGACGTTTTTTTCACTGAAATTATCCGACAGTAAACTAACAGTGATTCAAAAACTGGATATGAGACACTAAATAACAATTTGCGTAATTGCTAATAACAATTTCTATTTAAAAAATATCGCAATCTGCCGTTCGATTGTAGAAAAACGTTTCTTTTCTTTGATATTTTTTCTGATCTTAATTGTCATATTGAACCAACTAAATTGATTAGCAATTGTTATATCTGTTTGTTATAAATAATTTTGTAGACAAAAACTATATGCTTATCATTTTCACATAGAAAGAAGACCAGAAAAGTGCATTAACAATTTATATTCATAATAGTAATAAGATTATTATAAAAAAACTTTAAATAAATAAATTATGATTCAGAACTCAAATCAATCTTGGAATCGAACTGTTCTATTAGTTCTTCGTTTTCTTGATCAAGTTGGTTTTATATCACAATTAAGCTTACCACAAAAATGATTAAATACAAAATAACTTTTTTCTACAATGAAACGGCAGATGCTGACATTTTTTAATAGAAATTGTTAATTGTTATTTTGTATTTAAAAATGATAAATCTTAGTTTTTGTTAAAAAATGTTGATAACAATCGCATAATGTATTTTTTAATAAATTTCGTTGGTCAATAATCGCAATAAATATCTTTCCAATAATAATTAAAGAGAAATTTTTTTTCTTCTACGATGAAACGGCCGGTTCGGACATTTGTTTGACGAAATTGTTGTTAACAACCTATATTATTTACGTTTTTATAAAACACGAAGTATATAAATGCCTCTGAAGATAATTGTGAATTACTTTTGGTCAGAAAAATCCATTTAGCTATGAGAAAAACTCATTTCTTGAGAATTTGCTTATAAAATGTTTATAAAAACATTAAATGTTAACTTATGCTGTTTTTTTTTACAAATTATGACTGTTATGAATAATATAAGCAACTACCGTGAAACACACAATCTTTTTATGAGAAAAAAATACTAGTATGAATTTGTTTTTCAAAATTGTTTATAGAGATTAAGTTTAATATTGTTAGAATTATATAGTTGCATAGTTCTCTTCAAAATGTAATGTTGAGCATTTCTAAAAGAGAACTTTTAAATCGTTTAAGAAATACGACCTCACATATAGTGGCGTTCCCGGTTCAAATCCGGACTGAGGCAGATTTTTCTTGTTCTTCAACAATTATTTGTCCAAAGTAATCGTTTTAATATAGAAATTTGCATTAATTAGAACTAGATAACCAACATTTTTGCCAAAAATAGGGGTTTCGCAAAGAAATTCTTAAAAAATCAAATACACGTTGTGTTGAAAGAATTTTTTTTTTTTCTAAATAACAATTTAATTTTTTTTAAAGATTGGAAATTCAAAACTAGAAAACTGATTTTCTGTACTTGTCTCTAATTTCCTTTTTTTTTATTGACTAACCTCGTATCTGCAACATGCAACTAGATTTTCTCTATACCGTATAATTTCGAATGGAAAGTTAGACTTCTTACTGCTCATTACTACAATTTAAAAAATATAATTTTCAGTAAAAGATTGTCTTCTTCTTTTTATAGACTTTTCAGTGAAAAATTGTATGTTACAGTGCTATATCGTCACACTAAATCCTTATTTTCTTGGAACAGAATAATTTTTTGGACGAAATTTTTGTCTTATTCAGTATCCCCATATCTCGGGAGTAAGTTTTTTTTCCAAACTTAAAATTCGAATTTTAATCGCAGGGTGCACAGTCTTCCCCTTTTTTTTCTTAGTTTCCCCTTTTTCCTTGAAATCCCCCTATTTTCCCCTATTTTCAAAAAACTTCTCCTTTTTCCCCTTTTCTGTTTAAATATAAGATATTAGAAAATACAATATTTGAATTTCGCGGAAAGTTCTCTGAAATTAGTAAGCGTACCCATCATTGAATAATAATTAAAGCAATTATAGCACTTAAATCAATTATTTATTAATTTTTGCTATCGGTTTAAAAATTATGATGAATTTGTTATATTGACAGCTTTTACTAGTGAACAATAATAAAAATGAATAAAAAAATTACAAATCTTTTTCAGTTTTCTTTTAAAGTTCAATTTAAAAAAACCATAAAAAATTTTCCTAGGAATTTTAAGAAAAGGTGTTTGTTTTCATAAAATCTTTCAAATTTCTTGAAAAGTTCCGAATCTTTTATTCGAAATCTTCAAAAATTTACATTCTGTTTAAAACTTTTCGAAATATTTTCAAGTAATAAATTATTTTGTATCTTTTAAAACTTCAAAACATATCTTAAGCTTACTTACATTTTTTCTAAAATTTTGCAATCATGCAAAATGCAAACATTTTTCTTTAAAATCTTCTACATTCTTTTTCTAAATTTTAGGAAATTATTTGAAATCTTTTTAAACTTTTTCTTCATATTACATTTTTAGCAAAAAAGTCATTAAAAATTTTCCTAGGAATTTTAAGAAAACTTGTTTATTTTCTTGAAACATTTCAAAATTATTAAGAAATTTCGAATTTTTTATTCGAAATCTTCAAAAATTTACATTCTGTTTAAAACTTTTTGAAATCGTTCCAAGTAATAAATTATTTTGTATCTTTCAAAACTTCAAAACATATCTCAAACTTACTCAAATTTTTTCTAAAATTTTGCAATCCTGCAAAATGCAAAATTTTTTAATTAAAATCTTCTACATTCTTTTTCTAAATTTTAGGAAATTATTTGAAATCTTTTAAAACTTTTTCTACATATTATATTTTTAGCAAAAAAGTCATTAAAAATTTTCCTAGGAATTTTAAGAAAACTTGTTTATTTTCTTGAAACATTTCAAATAGTTAAAAATTGATCCTTCTAGGTTGAAAATTCAAGTGTTTTGTTAAAATTTATTTTTTTTATAAAATTTATTTTGTTGGGATTTACAATTCACCTATTCCATTTTGGTTTGAAACTCGATCTTTATTAGTTGAAAATTCATGTATTTTGTTGAACTTTTTTTTTAATAGAAAATTAATCTTTTTGTTCAAAAATTCAACAATTTAGTTAAAAAATCATATTTTCTGGTTGATAATTCGACTTTTATGTTGAAATTTCGTATTTTTGTGTTGAAAATTCAACTATTTTTTAAGGAAATTCAACTATTTTGTAGAAAATTAACTTTTCATTTGAAAAATCATATTTTCGCGTTAAATACCTGCAATTTTCTGGTGAAAAATTCGTATTTTTAGCTAAAAAATTCATGTGTTTTGTTGAAAATTTGTCTTGAAAATTCATTCATTCAGTTGAAAATTCTTTTTTTTTCAATAGAAAAATGATCTGTCTTGTTGAAAATTAAACAATTTAGTTAAAAAGTCATCCTTTGTTTTTTTAAATACAACTGTTTTGTTGAAAATTAACTTCTTATTGCAAAATCACATTTTTCGGGTTAAAAATACAGTTTTTCGGACCGAAAGTTCGTCTTTTTGGCTTGAAAATTCCTGTGTTTTGTTGAAAATTCTTTTTTTTAATCAAGTTTTTTTGTTGATAATTTAACACTTTGTTTCGAAGTCATCCTTTTAGGTCAAAAATTCAACTACTTAGTAAATAAGGAACTTTTTAAACAAAAAACAATTTATTGTAAAAATGTCTCAGTCTGAAAAATTTGAAGAAAAACAAAAATTTTAACACAAGTTCATCATACTATATTTATATATAAGAAAAAACATTATCCAAATGGCTAGCGCGAGCCGTTGTAAACATCACTCATGACTTTCGAAATACGATAACTCGTTTGAAAATTATAGAAAGTATCTGAAATTTAGAGGAATCTTTTTTTGAAATCTAATCTTCAATTTGATCTGATAAAACCTAAAAAATGTTCAGGGGGTTTTAAGTTATGAATAAAAATGTCCGAACGTCCAAATCCAAGAATTTTTTCAATTTTTCTAAAAAACTCAAGTGATATCTCCTTTTGGGAAAGTCGGAAAATAATTTATGAGGAGTCATTCGACGTGGAATTTCATACACTTTCTAACCATTTTTTAAATATATATTTTGCTTCACGTGCGACCGAGTTATCATGATTTAAAGTCATAATTTATTTTTGGTAGTCGTGTAGATAATTTCCCATGGTAGTGTATTATTATATTGATATATAATATTTATTTATTTATAAAAATAATTGTAAAAATTTTCCGATATAAGATAAAAGTTTAGGGTTTACAGTTGGGTAATTCATTCGGCAGATCCATTTTTCTCCTCGTTTCTGGAGTCTCCTTGATCTCATCTGCCATTTTCACAAACGCACCCTCAATAGTCTTCTTCATATCGAGACTCGGGAGATTTTCTCTTATCTTATTTTCTAAGGCTTCTGATTCATCTTTTACATCTCTCTTGGGAATCTCTTTCACCAGTAATTCCTTTAATCTATCATGTGTATCTTTATTTTTTATTTTCAAAATGTAGAGCATTAGCGAACAAATCCAAAAGAAAATCATCGGGGTTAGATCAAAGTTTCATCAATTTATTAGGGATCCATCAATCAGTCTCAAAATTGAACCAACCTTGATAATGATTTATTCAATTTAATTATACAAAAACAAAAATTTCGAGTAAGTATTTATTTATTAAAAGTTACCAATTTCTTGAAATTACAAGCCTGAATTAAATTTTAGGCTTGAAATATTTTTTCAAATAGGATCTTTTGTAAACAGACTAAAACAATATTTCAGATACAAAATTATAATTTTCAAATTTATTTATTTATTGTAAACAAAAAAAATCTACTATAGAAGATTACTTTTTTTTTAAATTTCAATTTTCAACAAAAAAGTGTAATAGTTGATATATAAACCCAAAAATATGAAATTTCATTTAAAAAAATGAATTTTAAAATGAAGAAGACGACATTCCAACAAATAAAGATTTCAGTCATGAAGGAAAAAAAAAAGTTTATCTAAATTGTCGAACCTTCAAGCCAAAAGACGAATTTCCTCTACAAAAAATGTTCTAAAAACTTCGAGTCAGTTTAAAAAATATTTAGGACTTTCAGAAGTTTATAAAAAATTAGAAAATCGTTTAAAACGATTTAAAATCTTTTTAAATTTTGAATAAATTCAAAATTTGTTTGAAAATTATATATATATCTTAAAATGATTAGAATTTTTCCTACAATTTTTTTATACTCCTGTAAAATAAACAAAATTGTCCTCAACTCTTTTAGATTCTTTTTTGAAAATTTTAAAAATCTTTTTAAATCCTTGAAATCCTCTCTTAAAATTAGTGTTTTAAAATAAAAAATCATTTTATATTTTATTAATTTTATTATTTTTAACCATCTCAAAAATATATTTTTTTAATTTAAAAAAATGTACATTTGAATTTCATAAAATATTTATCAAACCATTTTTTTAAGTCTTGTACATTCTGTTTTGACATTTTCGAAAATCAAAAATTTATTTTTTAGAAATATTTTACGACTCATATAAAGCTTTTTTCAAAATTTTCAAAAATCTTCATTTTTCCTAAGTATGTTGTAAATCTTATAAATGTCTTTTTAAATAATTCGAAGTCTTCCATAAGTTAAAAAAAAAAAATTTTCAATCCTTTTTAATTTTCCTAATATTTAACTTATTTTCGAATTAAAATAACATTATAACAATATATAATAATAATAAATACAACAAAAATTAAATCATTTTTGTTTAAATTCGTTTTTTTTTTAATGCAATTGTTTTTTATTTAAATTTTTTTGGTTGAAATATTAACTATTTCATCTTTCGTAGAAAATTTTTAATTTTTGGGTGGAAAATTGAAGTACTAGATTGAAAGTTGAACTAATTTCATAAATATTAATTTTTTCGTCGAAGATTCATAATTTTATTTGAAAATTAATTGATTTGGTTAAAATTCAACTTTTGTTGGAAATTCGGTTTTTTGGTTAAAAATTAATTTTGGTAACATAAAATTCGAGTATTCCAGTTAAAAATTCATGATTTTAATTGAAAGTTAGTCTCTTTGGTTGATTATTCAACTATTTTTTTTTAAATTAGTTTTTTTTGTGTTTAACATTATTTTTCGACTAAAAATTCAAATATTTAATTTTTGTTTGCAAATTCATCTTTTCGGTTAAAAATTTGTCTTTTTTGGTTCAAATATCAAATCGTTCATTTTTTGTTAAGAACTCATATTTTTTGGTTAAAAATTCAACTACTTGGTTAAAGTGGAAATTTTGTTTTAAATTTTTTTAAGATTCATCATTTTAGTTGAGAAATTATGTATTTGGTTGAAATTTCAAAATTTTTGTTAAAAAGTCGTTTTTTTGGTTCAAAATTAATTTTTTAACTGAAAATAATACGAATTTTTCCAAAAAACAAAAAATTTAAATGTTTTGAAATCCTTTTAAATTTTCTTAAGATTTAAATTTGTCTGTTATGACAGAAAATTAATCTTCTTGATTGAAAATTCATCTTTTTGGTTGAGAATTAATCTTTTTGGTTGAGAATTAATCTTTTTTGGTTGAAAACTCAACTATTTGGCTAAGAATTAACTTTTTTGTGAGAAATTCATATTTCCGGGTTAAAAAAACTAAAATTTTTTGTAGAAAATTTGACACTTTTGGAAAATATGTAATATTTTTGGTGAAAAATACAATTGGTTGAAAATTAATCTTTTCTGGATGAGGATTTTACTATTTTTATGATAATTTGTCTTTTATGGATAAATTCAACAGTTTTTTATTTAAAACAAAAATCTTTTCGGATTAAAATATCAACTATACAATTTTCTTTGAGAGTTCATTTTTTTTTTAACTTCAAGTATTTGGTTGAAAATTTGCTTTTTTGTAAAAAATTATTATTTTGGGGTTAAAAAATTAAACTTTTTTGTAGCAACTGGGTCTCTTTTGGAAAATATAAAAATATAATAAAATATATAAATGAAACCAAATAAATACTTCATCTTTTTTCTTTTACTATTAAATATTTTTTATTAAAATTGCACATTTTTTGTTGAAATTTAATATTTTTTGGTGGAGGATTCAACTATTTTGTTGAAAATTCTTTTTTTTTTGTTTGTTTTGAAAATCTATGTTCTTCTAGGTAAAATTCATCTTGTTTGGTTGAAGTATCATCATATTTGTCGAAAGTATGTCTTTTTTGATAGAAAATTATTCTTTTTCGGTTGAAAATTAATCTTCTTGGTAAAATTTTTTTTTTTTATATTGAAAATTAGTTATTCTTTATCGAAAATGAATTTTTTAATTGTAAATTTAACTATTTCATGCTTGGCTGGTGAAACATCAATCTTCTTCAGTAAAAAATTTAACTATTTGTTTTAAAAATTCTGTATGTGCCTTTTCGTTAAAAATTAAACTATTAGGTTGAAAATTTCATTATAAACTTAAATATTCATTTGAAATTAGTGCATTTTGTTAAAAATTATTTTTTTTTGTTGAAAAAATTATTCTTTTTGGTAAAAAATTCATGTAATTGGTTAAAAATTAGTTTTTCTAATTGAATATTTAACACAATTTTTTGTGAGAATTTTTTTTATATAATCTTTTTGGGAGAAAATTCATTTTTTTGGATAAAAATTCAACTATTTCGTTGAAAATTTATTTCATCTCAATTCAAACTTTTTTCTCTAACTGAAAATTAAACTATTTTACTTTTTGTTGTGAATTTATCATTTTTATTTGAAAATTCATCAATTTCGTTGAAAATTTGTCTCTTTTTGGTAGAAAATTAACCTTCATGTTATTCAACTATTAGGTTGAAAATTCTATTAAAAAATAAAGTATTTTGTTGAAAATTCATGTATTATGTTGAGAATAATTTTTTGTTGTTGGAAAATTAGTTTTTCTCATTAAAAATTAATTTTTCTCTAGTTAAGAATTTAACTATCTCATTGAAAATGTATTTTATTTGATTAAAAACTTATTTCTCTCATTGAAAATAAACTATTCTATTTTTTATTAAAAATTCATCGTTTTAAGTTGAAAATTCATCTAGTTTCTTAAAATTTTTTGTTTTTGAAAATTCCATTAAAAATTAAAATATTTGGTTGAAAATTCGTTTCCTTTCTTTTTGTTAAAAATTAATTGTTTTTACTAAACATGTATTTATTTAATTTTTTCTGGAAGACTGATCTTTTTTAGTTGAAAATTCTTTTATTTCGTTGAAAACTCGTTTTTTCTAGTCAAAAATTTAATTATTTTGGTAGAAAAAGCATATTTTTTGTTGCAAATTCAACTTTTTTTGGTCAAAAAATCGTCTTTATGACTTAAAACTCAGCATTTTTAATGAGATTTTTTTTCTCTATTGATCGGAAAATCTTTCTTGGTTAAAAATTCAACTTTTCAGTTGAAAATTCCTATTTTTTAATTGGCCTGTTTTTTATTGAAAATTAAAAATTTTTTGCAAAAATTAATTTCTTAATAATTAATTTTTGCGGTTGAAGATTAATAATTTTAATTCAAAATTCATGTCCTTTGTTGCTAAATGAGATATTTTTGTTGAAAATTCGTTTTGTCCTTGGTTGAAAATTAATTTTTTCCACTGCAAATTTTACTATTCCAATTGAAACTTTAACTATTTTGTTAGCATTTTTTATTAAAAAAATTTTTTTCCAACTTTTGGCTTAAAATTTAACTATTCCAGTTAGAGATTCAGAATTTTAGTTGAAAAATCATCACTTCGTTTGAAAACGTAACTATTGCTTTCAAAATTGCTTTTTTTGTTGTTGAAAATTTACATTTTTCAGTTGAAAATCCGTGTATTTTGATAATATTTATCTTTTTTTGGTAAAATTTAATCTTCGTGGTTGAAAATTCATCTTTTTGGTTAAAAATTGAACTAATCCAGTTGAGGATTTATCATTTTAATTGAAAATTTATCCTCTTTTTTCAATTTTACTATTCCAATTGAAGATTCATCACTTTAGTTGGAAATTCATCAGTTTGGTTGAAAATCAATTTTATTCATTGACAATTGACCTATTGCATTTTTGGTTGAAAATTGATCTTTTTTAGTTCAAAATTCAACTATTTGATTTTAAAATGTTCTTTTTTAGTTAAAACTTCTTGTTTTAAAATTCATCTTTTTGGTTCCATCTCTCGTTGATAATTCATCTTTTTGGTTGAAAATTCATCTATTTGCTTAAAAATAAAACTACTCGGTTGAAATATAAATTCCTTGAACTATTTTGTTGAAAAGTCGTTCGATTTTTGGTTGAAAATTAATTTTTTTTATTTGCAAATTTAACTATATTCCATCTCTCATTGATAATTCATCTATTTGGTTGAAAATAAAAATACTTGTTTAAAAGTTAAATTTCTCGGAGAAAAGTTAATCTCTTCGGTTGAAAATTTAACTATATTGTTGGAAATTCGTTTGATTTTTGGTTGAAATTCAATTTTTTTCAATAGAAAACTTAACTATTCCATCTCTGGTTCATAATTCATCTTTTTGGTTGAAAATTCATTCATTTGGTTAAAAAATAAAGCTACTCGGTTGAAATATAAATTCCTTGAACTATTTTGTGGAAAATTCGTTTGATGTTTGCTTGAAAATTAATTTGTTTCAACTGAAAATTTAACTATTCCATCTCCTGTTGATAATTGATCTTTTTGGTTGAAAATTCATTTATTTGGTTAAAAATAAAACTGCTTGGTTCAAAAATAAATTTCTTTGTGAAAATTTCATCTCTTTGGTTGAAAATTAAACGATTTATTTGAAAATTCGTTTTATTTTCGTATAAAATTAATTTTATTTTCAATTGAAAATTTAACTATTCCATCTCCTGTTGATAATTCATATTTTTGGTTGAAAATTCATCTATTTGGTTAAAAATAAAAATACTTGGTTCAAAAATAAATTTCTTTGTGAAAATTTCATCTCTTTGGTTGAAAATTAAATGATTTTGTTGAAAATTTGTATGATTTTCGTTAAAAGTTAATTTTTTTTAATTGAAAATTTAACTATTCCATCTCTCCTTGATAATTCATCTTTTTGGTTGAAAATTCATCTATTTGGTTAAAAATAAAACTACTTGGTTGAAAGTTAAATTCCTTTGTTAAAATTTTATCTCTTTGGTTGAAAATTGAACAATTTTGTTGAAAATTTGTATGATTTTCATTAAAAATTAATTTTTTTATTGAAAATTCAACTATTTCATCTCTTGTTGATAATTCATCTTTTTGGTTGAAATTTTATCTTTGTGGTTAAAAACAATGTTTCCGATTAAAAATGCAACTTCTTAGTTAAAAATAGAACTACTTGAATAAATTTTGAACGAAAAACTAATTTTTTTGGTTGAAAATTCATCATTTTTGTCGAAAATTTTTTTCTTCACGGAAACTGAAGGCGTCGAGTTTCGAAATAAAATCTTGAAAAGAACAATGCAAAAAAAATTCTAATTTTTCCTACACACCAATACATAAAAAGCTTAGTTTCATGACTCGCTCTATTCATAGTCCCATGTGTGTGAATGTCTCCTCACACATACAAAAAAAATACATATTATAGATCAATTGAAAGGAAGTCGACTCATCATGAATGGAGGGTGGAAAATAGGAAAAATACATATAAAGCATACAAAAAAAAATAAAAGAAGACGAAAAAAAAGCAAGATGTGCAAAACGGGAAGCGAGAAAAAAAGGGAGTAAAGATAAAAGCCTATTCTGATTAAATATTGATTGGACGAGCTGGAAAACTCAAAGATGTTTCGAAATTTTTTTATTCCTTCATAATATATATATATAATTAATTTTTTAACACGAAAATATGAATTTTCCACAAAAAATTTAATTTTCTACCAAATGGTTGAGTTTTCAACGAAATACATGAATTTTCTGTCAAGACCATTAATTTTCTATCAAAAAAGATACATTTTGAACAAAAATTATGAATTTCCAACCAAGAAGGAATCATTTTCTTCCAGCTGTATTTTTAACCAAAAAAAATGTGAAATATTTTCCAAGGTACCAATTTTTTACAAAAAATGTTTAATCTTTCAACCCGAATATATGAATTTTCCACAAAAAATAAAAAAAATAGAAGAATTCTTAACTAAAAAGATACATTTTCATAAAAAAAAAAAGAATAGTTACATTTTCAACCCGAAAGATGAATTTTTAATCAAAAAGATTAAATTTCTAACCAACAAAAATTCGGCGAAAAATGAAATAGTTAAATTTTTAGTTATAAAAATTAATTTTCAATAGAAAAAAAACGACTAATTTTCTAAAAAAAAAAGAAGTTTCAATAAAATACATGAATTTTCAACCAAATATTTCAATTATAATGGAATTTTCAAGAAAAAAAAATTACAAGAAGCTAGATGAATTTTCAACTAAAAAAGATACATTTCCAAACAAAAATAGAATAGTTAACTTTTCAAAACAAGAGATGAACTTTCAACCAAAAAGATTAAATGTCTAAGAAAAAAAAATGTCTGCAAAAAATGGAATAGTTAAATTTTTAGTTGAAAAAATTAATTTTCAATAGAAAAAAAAAATAATTTTCTACCAAAAAAGAATAATTTTCTACAAAATACATGAATTTTTAACCTAATATTTTAATTTTTAATAACATTTTCAACCAAAAATGTTAATTTATAATTTTCTACCAAAAAAAGACAAATTTTTAACAAAATAGAATAGTTTAATTTTCAGCTGGACAAATACGTTTTTCAGCAAATAAAATAAATTTTTGGCGAAACAGTTTAATTTTCATTAAAGAACATTAATTTTCAACCATATATTTTCATTTTTAATGGAATTTTTAACCTATTAGTTGAATGTTTGACCAAAAAGGTGAATTACTCAAGAAGATTAATATTCTACCACAAAAGACGAAGTTTTAACAAAATACAGAAATTTTCAAACGAATAGTTGAATTTTAAAAATGAAGAAGATTAATGTTAAAAAAACATGATATAGTCAAATTTTTTCATTAAAAATTAATTTTCAATAAAAAAATCTAATTTTGAACCAAAAAGATTAATTTTCTACAAAAAAAATATATTTTTCAAAATAATACATGAATTTTCAACCAAATAGTTGAATCTTATTCGTGTGGTAATCTGAATATATATTGCGCATCTTTTGTAAATCAATATTTTCCGAGATGTCAGTTACAACAATTTATATAATAAAACTATGCATATGATAGGGTTCAATGTTAGAAAAATCCGTACTAGATTTAGTATACATGTAATGGAAGCAAGAATGCACAACGTGAAATTAAATTTAGTATACCAGCGTACAGTAAGTCGTTCATCTTTCATTCTTTCAAGATGTCCGAACCACCTTAACTGATTTCTTTCCCATATGTCAACTAGTGTCTCCCCTGTACCACATTCTTTGAGGATTATCTCGTTTCGGACTTTGTCCATCAGTTTTTTCCCGCGTATTGTGCGAAGAGGTTTCATGCCAATCGCGTTAATTTTACTCTTGTCCTTTTCTTGACATGTCTATGACTCGCTACCGTATATTACAGCCGGTACAAATAAACATTTATATACGGTCATTTTAGTTTCTTTTTATTTGTTTTTATTTCTGAGAATGGACCCTGCTCTACCGATAACCTTCTTATCCTCATTAGTGCGCCTATCTAACTCCCCATCTATTTTTCCGTCGCTAGTGAATAGGCTACCCTGATATACATATTTGTCAACCTTTGTATGACTCATCGTGCCTGTAATACTAGAGTGATTCATTTTGCTAATTTTGTCAATATTTGGAACTAATGCACCGCATTTAAAATTTTACATGATATTTAAATTGGGAAACCTCAGTAAGACCTTCAAAATAATATAGCTTCCTGAAATATAATCAAAATAGGATAGATTTCAATTTTTTTTTGTGCCAAAATCAATTTCTCGTGAAATGTCACTGCTATAAAAACAGTACTATTTCAAGGCTAGTTTCAGTTATTACAATAAGACTCAGAAAAAACAGTCCTCGTGTGGTACGAAAATTACACCACTGTTCTGAACCCAGATTCATTTGTTTTACATTGAAAATAACAGCATGAAGTTATTATATTCAAAAACAGGACACGAGAAAAATGATACCATAAAAAAGGGATCTCTAATTTTTACAGTGTGATTAACGAAAAAAGTTGTCGGAACTTTGAAATGTCTAATAAGTTTAATAATATCATATAACGTTTATTTCAAAGTTCAAGGCAATCCTTGAAATAATAAAAAGAATCCGCGAAATATTTCATGATTCTCAAAATACTAAAATATATTTCGAGATTCATGGAATAATTGTAATAAATCTTGCAATAAACGTTATAAGCAACTTTTAGAAATTTGTCATATTTCCTAAAGTTTTAGAAGGTCAAGTAAAGTTTCATAAACTAATCTTTCCTATGTGTAGATAACTATTATTTCAAATAGAATATTTTAATTAAATATTTTCAGATTCTTATTCTGATTCCTATGCTTTTTTATTTTTCAAAAAATCATGATAATATACGAAAGAGTCAAGCCTTCATACATAATATTAGTATAATGATAATATATGCTATGCAAGGTACGAACAAAAATTATTACACAGTAATTTTTCATGCAAAAAAGATCTAGAAAATTGGTTATGAATAATTTTTTATATGACGAGCATTTTTTGTTTTAATCGTCAAAAAATAACATTACAAATAAAAAATAATCATTTCTGGAAAAACAACACAAGATACAATAAAATTTTAATTAGCAAAATTGTTCGCCTACATTATATCCACAAATTTGCTTGAAACTACTTTACGCTAGGTCGCGTATTTTTTCTTCTAATTGTGAAAGACACCCTTGCAGAAAATAATCGGGGCAGACTTGCGCATCCAGTTCTGGCATTGTCTAGTCCGTCTAATCCAGGCAGTCTTTTCGGGCCCTAATCGGGTGTTGGCTAGCCCTTCATGACCAAACAATTTTCCAAGTCTCTCAATCAAATTGTATATTTTGATAAAGATTCAGGGTGTTGACAATATCAAAAATCAAAAATTAACTCTTGGAAAATGATTTATTTTCCTCATCATCTAGTAAGTCTTTTCGGGCCCTAATCGGGTGCTGGCTGGAATATTGGAACCAAAAAAATTGTAAGTGTTGAATTCAAATTTTTTCACATTTCGAGTATATGTGGAGCGTTCGAAAGTATGAAAAATAAAAAATATACATTAAAAACAAATAGGGTTTTTTTCATCATTTACATAGTCTTTGAAATAATTTTCAATCTCAACCATCTAAAATAGATTTTCACAATACTGACCACGGGTAATATTGAGAGGAAAAAAATTAAATTTTAGGAAAAACGACACAAGCTGCAACAGAATATTGAAAATATGATTTGATAGGTTGCGCACTTTTTAAATTTAATTATAAAGAAATTTCAATTTTGCAATATCTGAATAAGCAACCCCGGACCGAGGTATAGAAATAATTACTATAATATACACTCAACTCCCGTCGTAAGAACGGTTTCGGACATGGTTTACAGTAGTCTTGATCCTTAACATAAACAGGTAGGGCCGCATGAATCATTTCTGTTGGATTTTGACGAATGACGCAAACTTATGCAACTAATGCGATGAAAGTGCGGTCCTCATGCTTTTTGTGTCGCTTGACTGAGCACCGCCTCTCTCGCGGTCTCGCGGCTACACTCGCCATGAAAATCCCGAGGTCATCAATTCTAGGAATACCCTAAGCCCGAGGTTCTTACATCGGGAGTTGAGTGTACGTTTAATGTAATAGAGTTGTATATAATATAGACATGTGAACTTTAATCAAGTGCGACGCGTGAGCATAAGAATGTGTTCATGAAAGCCTAAGGAGCTTTAACAACAACAAAATTAACATTCACCAAACTACAGTCGTCGGTGGGTTGACCTTTAATTTTAAAATGTCTACGAGGATGTTTTCTTCGAAATTAACGTGTCACTGAAAAAAGTTTTCGTATGGTAAATACTCAATTTTAGACCAAATATCTATGTATACGTACATAGTTGTATCTGTCAATACAGAGAATTGTGAAAAATGTCAAGGACAAAAAAAGAACAGACTTATCAAGTGTATATATCAATCTAGGATTCTAATCGCTTCTCTTTATGTACAAGGTACATAACACATCTAGTATATAAATATACTAGTGAACAAACATTTCAAAAATCGTCAGTTAAGAACTTACGAAATTCGAAATTAGTCACATTTATCTATACCTGAAGAGAAAATGAGTTCCCGTTTCAGCGGTTTTTTCATCATCTTCGTGCTTTTCTTCAGTTACACTGGTAAGTATAATATTAATTGTTATTATTCGTTCCATTCTTTTAAATTTTCGATCCTCCATCAATATCTGAATCCATATCCAATCCAAGCCTAAGCCTTTTCCTTATCCTAATATTCAGATTTTTAATAAACCGCTAATTGTTTAAACAATGAATTATCCGATAATATCGCGAGTTATTGATATTCTCTGAATGCCATGGACTTATTAATAAATGTGAACATGTACTTCTGAACATTTTTGTTATTTTTAATTGTTCTTATTTATTTAAAATTTTAATTTAAAAATAATCCGGGGTCGTTCAAAAAATACGTTATGATATTTTGAAAACTTTTTTCAACCCCCTTTATCTTCATTACAGATCATCACACAAAGCTTGAACCCCCTAGGGTGACACTACAAATACGAACATCCCACCCCCCTTTTGAGTCAAAATTTTTTCTTCGATTTAATTTGATAAACGCGTAAAATAAAACACAAAACATAAAAACAGTATTTTAACGTACTTCACAACCCAAAATGCTCACGAAACGGAGAAAATAGGCTGATTTTTCAAGTAAATAGGGCAATAAAATCTTTTACATAAATATATCAAACGCTTAAGATTTTAAGTCGAAATAGATTGCATTTTCAACAAAATAGATGAATTTTCAACCAAAAAAAGAAAATTTTATCCAAGAAAGATGAATTTTCAACTAAAGAGTTGAATTGTAAGCCGAGAAGTTGTATTTACAACCGAATAGTTGAATTTCCAATCCAAAAAGACGAATTATTTAGAAAACAGTTTAATTTTTAAACAAGAAAAATGAATTTTCAATGAAGAACTTTTCTACCAAAAAAGATACATTTTTAACAGAATAGTTGAATGTTCAACAAAATAATTCAATTTTCAATTAAATAGTAGAGTTTTTAACCACATAGTTGAATTTTCAACAACAACAACAATTATTATCCACCAAACAGTTCAATTTTCAATTAAATAGTTGAACTTTCTAGCGAAAGGGACAAATTTTCATCAAAATAGTTAAAATTTTAACCAATTAGTTATCTTGAAGAAAAAAGATTAAACTTTAACTAGAAACAGTTACACTTTTAACCAAGAAAAGGAATTTTCAATCAAAAAGATAAATTTTCAGCGACAAATATAATAGTTGATATTTCAACCAGAATCATTTTTTTATTTCAAATAAAAAACAGTAGAATTTAACCAAAGGAAGAAAAATTCTCAACGAAATATTTAATATTTTATATTTATTCAACTTCAAAAGATTTTAGTTTCAGATAAAAAAAATAGTTTAATTCAACAAAAAAGGGAAATTTTCAACAGATTTTGCATTCAAGAGAGAAAAAATACTTCAACCAAACTGTTGAGTTTTCTATCAAAATAATAGCATCTTCAACCCAAAAATACGAATTTTCAATAAAAAATTTGAATTTTTTAAACAAAAAAACGAATTTCCTAGAAAAATTCAACCGATTGTTCAACCTAAAATATCAATTTTTAACAAAAAAATTAATTTTCAATGAAATAGTTGAAATTTAATCTAAAAACGATCAATTTCCAACCAAAAATGGAATAGGCGGGTGTTTGACCATTTTTTTCTAAGAATATCTCAGTAAATTACTTATGTGAAAGCACACTTCAGTAAAGTTTCAAAATTTTGAAATTGAATTTTTTTATATCTGTGAATCTCAAATATTCAAATGTTCGAGATTCACAAATATCATTCATACTGAGTCGAAAAAGAAAATAATCAAGAGTAGATTTCAACATTTTAGAGTTGAGGATTTTAAAAATCACTTGAAATTCTGTCCCATAAGTGTTTTGTCTATTGAAACTATTCAAAATGCGGGCTAAAATTGTTAACTTTATACTTACAAAAATATCTATTATTATAGTTTAAAATCGATTTATCAACGTTGATTCCAAATAAAACTTATTAATTATCACTATTTTTTATAAAATGTCATTTAATCGTATATTTTTAAATATTTTTATCTGTTCGGCATATATTTTTAAAAGATTTTTGAAATATTTTAGTTTTCATATAGTCGCGTCCTGTCACGTGATCTTTAACAACGTGTAAAATTCATATCCATTACGAATATTATTCCTTGATCTCTTAGTTTTATATTTTCATACTCTCTTGGGTCATCCTTAATTAAAAAAAAAGAAAGATATTTTAGGCGGTTTGGACATTTTTTTGTTTACGTAAATCTCATTGCCTAAAAATGTCAACTTTTTAGCAATCACCCACAAAAAAACACGTGTTCATTTTTTTTTGTGAACGTATCAAAATGGGATGAGGGCGTAAATGAAATTCGAAACTTTTTTTTTATCATGGAAATGCCTTTTAAAATAGGTTCAAGCTTTGATATGAGCCCACGTGGAATGTTCTAGGATCTCTCGATAATATACGAGAATCGCCATTCATGACCTATCATTAGTGATTCAGTTTCACTTAAGCTATTTTATTCATTACTCTTTTGATATTTTTAATTACATTGTTAAAATTGAAAAATCATAAATCTCTTTTGCCTTTTGACAGAAATATCTTCCAGTAATAATTCAGAACAGACAAAGCCAAGGATTTCCAGAAGGGAAGGATTTAAAAAGAAAGGCCTCCTTCAAGTTTTTAATTTGAATACTCGACGTTTCGAAGATTACCAACCCCCTAGAATTAGACATATTGACCCACCTGTGAGTCGTCAAGATAGCAGCAGTTCTAGTCAAATTCGTCGAGATTTCAAGTATAATGAACGAATGCCAATTATCCAAGGCCCTTCTGCAAACAGGCCTAATTTTCAACAAAACTATCCAAAACCACTCTCTGTGCCTCCTGTACACAATAAGCCTGATTCTGAGCTTTCAAACATTAAGAATGTTCCTGAAACTAATCCCCAACATTCATCTGGGGATGAAGCTCTCAATTATTATAAACAATTTTTTGACAAAAATTCGCATCTGGAAGATCATCCTGGAACTTATGGATCTTAAAATCAATACTAATATTTCGAAACTACCCCAGCAACTTGATTTTCAACCTGGAGGATTCGTTAAACTCAATCTGTAATTTAAAATCTGATTTATTTACAAAATTTTTTGAAATTAAAAAAAAGAAGGAGAATCCAATGACCAAATTTAGATAGCACACTCTTAAAAGTCTCCATTCAAACTTGAACAACCAAAATGAAGAAGAGGAAGGAAAAAAGAAAGCAACCTCCAAGTCCCCTTCCTTTTTTTCTCTAGTCTCTTTTTATTTATTTATTATTTTAAATCACGATCAAAAAGCATTTACAAAAATCTACCAACGTTTCGGTGTTCATTCAATGCCCTTTTCAAGGCAATAAAAGCAACGTTTTCATCAAGTCAAAACCGATGAAGAAACGGGGGTGTTCAAATTTTATCGCTGCGTTCTTGCTTTTTTTTTAATTTCCAAAAATATCTTAGTTAAATTTAAATATTGTACGTTAAAGAGGAATTTAAATTTTGATTTATTTTTTATATTAATTTCTTAAATTTTAAAATTTAATGTAATTTACCGTTGACAATATTTTATTTGTGCTATGTTATTTTCAGTCAACTTTGTTTATTATAATAAAGCAAAAGTTCTGAAAAATGTATGATGCACTTTTTTAAACCTCCATTCATCAAAATTTCTGCCCACTCTAAACCTGTAAATACACTGAATCATTTAATTGATCAAACATGTTTTGACTGAAGAATAATACACAATATAGCCTTAGCATATTAATCAGTGAATATTGCTGAATGAAACGATAAGACACTTGAAATGACTGATTTGAGAAATTTTTAGAAAGAAAATCTATCCAATCACTTAAAATATCAAACATTTCTTATCATGTTAACGTAGAAGAAGACTTGAACAATTAAAAATTAAAGCGTTTGAAACTGAAAATTTACGATGAAAAACGTTTCGAGTTGATCTACTGTAAATATGTTCTAAATGTCTTCAAAATGGAACAACTTGCAAATGTTAACGATGAAAATGAGATGAATTTTCAAAAAAATAATGAATTTTCAAACAAAAAAATTAATTTTTAACAAAAGAGTTTAATTTTCAAACCAATTAGTTGAGTTTTCAGCATATAAAGAACGAATTTTAAAGTAAAAATGTAGTTGATATTTCAGCTAAAAAATATTTCAATTTTAAATGAAAAACAGTTGAATTCCACCAAACAATTACATTTTTAACCAAAAACTAATTAATTTCTACAAGAATAGATGAATTACTAAACCAAAAAGAAACATTTACAAAGTAAAAAAAATTACATTACCAAATAGTTGAATTTTCCACTTAAAAATTTCAAATTTCAACAAAAAATGAAATAAATAAATTTAAACAAAAAAAATTGCTTTTAAACAAAACAAAAATTTCAACCAAATACGTGAATTTCCAACTAAACTAGTAAGTAGTTGGATTTTTAACCGAAAAATATGTTTATTTAAAATAAAGACAGTTGAATTGTACCAAAACGACAAATTTTTAACAAAATAAATTAATTTTAAAGCAAACAGTTGCATTTTCAACTAAAAAAGATAAATTTTCAACCAAATTGGAAAAGTTAAAAATTGATTTTCAACGAAACAGAAATAAATTTTAAATACAATAGTTAAATTTTCAACTAAAGAGATTAATTTTTATCTACAATGATGAATCATCAACCATAAACATGAATTTGGAAGGAAGTAGTTCAACTTTCAACCAAGTAGTTGAATCTCCAATCAAAAAAGAATAATTTTTAACCAAACAGTTTAACCATCAACCAAACAGTTTAATTTTAAACGAAAAAATATCAAATTTTTACCAAAAAAGATGAATTTTCATGGACGACAGTAAAATCCCGAAAAATAAAGTTCTCGTCGCTGGAAAATTGTTGACCACAGAAAAATTCACAAATGTTCCGCTAAATATTTACTTGGAATGTTACAATTTTAATTGTTCCCTTTTAAAAAAAATTTATTTGCAAGTGAATGAATGACATTTTTATGTATAAATAACAATTTATTAATTATTAAATTTGAAACACTTACAAAAATGATTATTATTTAAAGTATTTATTGATTCATTCTTCAATTTAGAGAAATTAAAATGATAGCGTGGATGTATATTTTTTAACCAGAAACCTTGAACTGTTTTCAATTTATAGAAGTTAACAATTTTAAATTTTGCAGTTTAACGGCATTTAATTTACGATTCAGTTTTGATTACTTCAAATGAATCGGGAAAACCCCGGGAAAATGAGCAGGAATTATTTTCCTCGATTAAAACAGTCACCCTAAAATTCATCAAGATTCTGTTATACAAGACGACTTTGTTAGGGATTATGTTTTTAAATATTTTTTCAAAATTTACTAATAAGCTCAACTCTACAAATTGAACTTAATTTCGTCCCAACTGTTTCCTTCACAGACTGCTCTGCTTTACCGAGTTTCGTGGTGTTTCCCTGAGTGCATACTACATACATTAATGCGATTATTTTTATCATGAATAAAGGTAGAATACATTAATTGTGTAAATATAATTATAATTTTTCCACTTTGGAGAAATAAATCGAAATACGCTATGTCAATGGACGTTACGTGGTTAAGATACAGAAACGTGCGACGTAGCTTATAAGAAGCCTAATAAGATTCAAAATATTGCCTTTTTATTATTTCAATAAACTTGCAAATGTTACACAATCGTTTACTTATATTTAACTTTTTTATTTTTCACGCTTCCCATTTCTATAAACCTCTTTTAATTAATATAAGACGCCGCAATTAGTAGTTGATTAAGTCTGTAAATATTTCTAGTTTTTTCAATTTGGAGTGATAATTTATAAATATGTCATGTTGGAGGAGGTGACGTGATTATAATCCAAGATCATGCTACACGGTCATGTGGTCATAAGTAAGTTTCACAATATTCCCTTCATGTTTAAATAAAGTTAAAAATGTTATACAATTGCGTCCTTATATTAGGGGAGAGTGTGGTATGATGTCTCGCTTTGAATTAAATGCCTGATAAATTATGATTAATATGTGATTTTGATGTGTGTATTTTTTAAGGTGAAGCTTACATTACAAGGGAACATATGTTATTACACCGAACCGCTTTTTAATTTCTTCATTATTTGATATCTAATTAACTGATGGATTTTGCATTTCAGTCAGCGTACCCCATACATTGGGACACGGAGACCGTCATATCATTGCTGTTTATTTAAACAATACGAACGTTGTAAAATAAAAATTATATAATATAATAATTCTGGAAAGTGTAATGTAACGACAAAAAATTGCTCCAGGCATTTTCAGTACTAATTTAATGTTTTATTATTAATCAAAGTAAAGTATGTGGCGAAAGCAGTTATAACCTCTTACTCCCTGCTGAAAAAAACAAATATAGCCCGGCCAGCCCCCGACCAGCAACCTTGTTGTGCCAGGGCTAGCCCGGGCTATTTCCACACGGGCATTTGTTTATTGCATTTTTCTTATAATATTACCAGGAATCACCTTAGGAGAAATTTTCTTCATTATAATATATTGTTTCCATCCAAATTTCTTGCAAATAAATCTTTAAAAAACGTAAAATTATTGTACATTATAGGAAATACACTTTGAATAACTAATTTGTTCATAAAAAATGTTATTTATTATATCATGGCAAAAAATCTCCAACTAATGTTACTCTATGAAACTTAGGCGATTACAATAATTTTCCTATCATTCACGAGCACCGGGAACTTCAAAAGAAAAATGGCTACTTTTTTGTAATATTTTTATATTTATAACGAAATTAAAACCCCTTATCAAATAGCTTCTTTAAAAAATGTGTACGTCCTAATCGGTCAAGATTTGTCGGCTGTACGTCATTTTGTACCAAAAAAGTAATTTTTCCCCTACTGCTTGGACTATGGTATTTCGACTAAAAAATAATTCTAATTTTCGAGACGTTATAATAACAACCTTGGAAAAAAATTAAAGGTAAGTAGGAATTGGAAAGTAATCACAAATCTATCATACTTGAGACAAAAAAATGCAAGTGTGATGTTTTTTATAAAATGGAAAGAGTACCTTAAAAAGTATAATTAAAGGATTCTTGCGTATTGTTCGACGTGGTTTTTTATTTTTCTGAAAACATTTTTTTTTTTCATATAACATTAAAAATCGCAGGAGAGTAATGGTTTGTTACAAGATTTACGTAGGTATAATATTAGTTGTAATGGGAATCAGTTTTCGCGACACTGAAAATCAATCAGAGCATGAACTCGCAGGTCCAAGAAGCTGTTGGGGGATAATGGAATCTGGGAATAGGTTTGCGATTAAAGGCTTCTCTGGTAGCACTCAACCACCCGCTGACCTTTGACAGGAAATCTCCGTCGTTTACAAAACCCGCGTATCATGCGCGCGTCATTAACCACAAACTTCCGGGTCGGGGGTGGTTTACCGCCCCCACCCTAAACTTTACACCTGAAATCTTGAAAATCTACACACAATCCACTACGTACAATCATATTTATTAATTAACAAATCAAATATTTAACATTTTGATCTCAACGCGGTTCAATCCTGCAAGTAAAACTCTAGTCTACATAAAATAAGATATTAAATTTTCCGAATTTTAATAAACTCTACGCAATAAAACTCTCTAGAAGAAAACCACATGGTGAGATAATTTAATAACTAATTTTTTCTAAACCCTACACAATTGAATTCTGTACCGTGAAACTCTACACAAAGTTATAAATTAAAGTTTGCGAATTTAAATAAATTCTACATAATAAAATTCTACCCAAGAAAACCCTAAACAAGATAATTAAATCAATAATTTGTTGAAAACCCTAATACAAATTATATCCTACATCGTAAAACTCTATATAAAGTTATAAATTACATTTTCCAAATTTAAATAAACTGTACACAATGAAACTCTCAATAAGAAAAGTGTATCACAAGATAATTTAATAACTATTTTTTTGCAAGTCCTACCCAATTGAATTCTCTACCGTCAAAATCTACACAACGTTATGTAGTATATTGCGTGACGAGGGCCGAAAGGCAATGATTTCACGAGTGTGAAGTTAGCTGCCCGAGCGATAATCGTAAATTCGACTTGAGATACCTGTGGAGCGGGTCGACAATCGAATTTTCTACCCTAGGGAAGAAAATTCGATTTTCGACTTGCTCCACAGGCATCGACAGTAGAATTTTTGATTGAGGTATGAACAAAAATGAATTTGTAGAGTGAACCAAGAACCGAACTTTATTGAGCGGCTTCCAGGTCTATCTATGGCTTAATGTCTATTCATTAAATTTATAAAATAATCTTCAAAAAAATAAACTCAAAGAAAGGCAAATTGTGTAATAGAATTGCATAAAAAGCAATTTTAACCAAAAATAACCAAAAAGTAACCAAAAATCGGTTTAAAAAAACATATACTCAAACAAGTCAATTGGTGTAACCGAATTGCACAAAAAGACGTATTTTTTCGATTTTAAATCAATCCCACATAATAAACCTCCGCACGACAAAACCCTAAAGAAGATAATTGAATAAATAATTGTTTTCAAAACCCTAATACACAATCAAATCCTAGACCATAAAACTCTACATAAAGTTATAAATTAAATTTTGCGAATTTAAATAGACTATAAATAATAAAACACTGTATGAGAAACCCCTACACAAGATAATTAATTATATAATTTGTTAAAACCCTAATACTCAATAATTCAATCCATAGAATTAGACGGTGTAAGATTTAAAAAATTAAAATGATAAAAAATGATCGATTTTGCTTGTCTAGAGTATTCTTTTGTAGAGTTTTACTGTGTAGAGTTGATTTAAATTCGAAAAATTTAATTTACAACGATTAGTAGGAGATTATGTCAATAATAAAATTGTTTGACAGCGTTGATGTAAGTTTTGGACCCTGATAAAAAAATACATGAACATTCTCAAACAATTTAATTTATAATTTTGTGTAGAGTTTTGCGGTACAATTCGTAGAATCTTTTCACATCAAAACACAATACATTACAATTAGGTATAATATATCAAAATGAACAATGGTAGTTTCTATATTTTTGTAGCCCACTAGAAACTACAATTTTTATGATATAATTCGAATACTTTTAACCAATTTTTAACCTATTGTACTTTATTGTCTTTTATTGTGAAAATACATTTCCACTGGGGAATATTTTAGTGTATAATAAATTTGATTTTTTAAAGTCCAAAACTGGTTTCGAAAAATAAAAATCTGAATTAATTAAAAATAAGCCAGTAATTTTTACTGTAGTGTAGATTTTCACAAATTTTGGGTTACAATTAACTCGTCGGCCTAGAATTATACGACGCCATATCCACTTTTTGAAAATTTGGTACCATTTTTATTTTTAGAATTCTCTTTTTCTTTCACTATTATTAAGAAACAGAACCTTTCTCCCCTTTTTCATGGGTTTTCGCTTAAATAAAAACTAAATAAATAGAAGTCAACAAGAAAAATCAACTACTTTCGGTTGAAAAGTCTAATATTATGTTTTTGGTACGCAATTCATCTGAGTTGGTTCAAAATTCTAGTAGTTGGTTGAAGATTGTATTATTTTGTTGAAAATGTAACTATTTTGTTAAAAAGCCATCTTTTTTTGTCAGAAATTCAGCTAGTTGGTTAAAAGCTAGACTTTTTTGTTGAAAATTCATCTCTTATGTTGAAAATGTAACTATTTTGTTGAAAATTCGTTTTTGTTGTTGATAATTAATGTTTTTAATTAACGATCTAACTTTTCATTTTTGGTTGAAAGTGAATATTTTTATTGAAAATTGATCTTTTCTAGTTGAAAATTATAATAAAAGAAATTGTTTCGGGTTTCAATTATGTGCAAAACTACGAAACGTCGGCAAGATTCGTAGTTTTGCACACGGTTGAAAGCCGAAACCATTTCTTCTATAGAGAATCATCGTGAAAGCATTAAATCCATAGTTGAAAATTAATGTAATTTGTTTAAAAAATCGTCTTTTTGGTCGAAAATTAATCTTATTGGATGAAAATTCATTCTTTTTTATTAAAAATGCAAATGGTTGGGACTATATTAAACTGGTTTGATTGACGATCCAACAATTTAGTAGAAAATTTAATTATTTGGTTAAAAATTAACTTTGTTGTTAAAAAAATTCTATATTTTTGGTTCAAATTTAACTATTGGTTTAAAAAATAAACTATTTTTATGAAAATTGAACTTTTTTGTAGAAAATGAACTTTTTTGTTAAAAAATTATATTTTAGGGTTGAAAATTCAACCATTTTGTAGATGATTCGTCCTTTCTGCTTTAAAATTCAACAATTTTGTTGAAAATTATTGTATTTTGTTGAAAATTCGTGCATTTTGGTATAACAATAATCTTCTTGCTGGAAAATTCATCATTTTTGTTGGCAATTTAACTATTCAGCTAAAAATTTATCTATTTCAGTTGAAAATGCAACTACTTGGTTAAAAGTTGAGCTAGTTTCTTAAAAATGCATATTTTTTAAGATTCACCACCTTGGCTGAAAAATGAACTATTCCACTAAAAAAAATCTAATCTTCCGGGTTAAAAAATCATCTTTTGGGTGAAACTCTATTGATGAAATTTTTTTTGTTACGATTCATAATTTTAGTTGAAATTTATCTTTTTTGTCAAAAATATAGTTATTATGTGGAAAATTCTCTTATTTTTTGGTTGAAAATTAACTTTTTTGTTAAAAATTATTATTTTTGGTTTACAGTTAACTATTTGGTTAAAAATGGAACTATTTTTAAGGAAATTCATCTTTTTACTTCGAAATTTAACTTTATGCTTAAAAATTTATCTTTTATAATTAACAATTCAAGTACTTGGTTGAAAGTTAAACTAGTTTTTTAAAAATTCATATTTTTGAAGATTCACGTCTTTAGTTTAAAATTTAACTTTTCTGTTGAAAATTCAGTTTTTTTTGTTGTTAAAAATTGATTTTTTATATAGAAATTGCACTATTCCATTTTTGGTTCAAAATATATCCTTTACAAGTTAAAAATTCAACTATTTAGTAGAAGATTCATGTATTTAGTTGAAAAGTCGTCTTTTTGGTTAGAATATTAATTTTATTTGTTGAAAATTCAATATATATTTCGACTTGAAATCTTAGAAATTCAAAGTGTTTCAGATTGTATTCTATATGGTATTTACATTAATTTTATTTGAATTAATTTATTCCACCAGTATTACCTTTTTTTCCGTGAAAAATAACCCTCTTTCCTATGTTTGGATAGATTTTTGGCCTACGTTACTTTTCAAAATAGCCTGAAATTGGTAACCTAGTTTATAATAATATTAAAAATTGTGTTAATATGTTCTTGATCACGCATTATTTTTTACCAATAAACTTATTTAAACATTTAACGACATTATAATAGAGTATAATATGGTTAAATGTTGAACCTAATTTCCTCAGTTTGACAGTTGTGGGACATGGCGTTGTATAATAATTTTAGGGAGATGAACTATTTCTACTCTAGTTATCAACTTTCTACAAAAATTGTAAGTAATGTTCAGTTTTTGATGGATGGAATCTTGCATTCACAATTAGTGGAAATGAACTTATTTTCACTCATAAACACTGATTTTTCCGTCAAAAACTTCTACATTTTTTACTAACTCAATTAGTGAAATTTTAATTCTTTGAATATCCAAAACTATTTTTAAAAATATTCAAAGAATGAATTAAGTCCATGTAAAAAAGTGATAATTTGTTTATTTGATTTTTTTATGTATAAGAACTTTTTTAAAAATTAATAAAAAAAAATTAGGAAAAAATAACCCTAAATATTGCTCTAAAAGTCTGAGTTACGTGTTTACTAAAAAAAGTAAAATTCTTTCGTGAATGTAAAAATGTGTAAGGTTGCCATTTAAAAAAAAGCTAAAGCCTTTTCGACCAATGTATTCAATAATCCACAATTTACCTAATGAAGTAAATAATTATATAAAAATTTATTGTTAAACAACATTTTATGACAAAGATTTAAAAATAATATTAAATTGACAGCAAGAGGTTTTAATATTTTTAACTCATTTCATGTGATTTTCAAGAATTACAAATATTCTCAAGATTATTGGTCCCTAATTTAGTATTCAAAGTTTAAACTCCAGAAGTTTGCTTCATCCAAATTAGAAATATTTTGCTTGACGGTAAAATTATTTTATTTCTGGCTAGCAGCAGTCGATAAATTCTCCTAGAATTCATAAACGCTTATTTGAAAATAAGCTTGCAGGGAAATATACCGACAGAGTGGTTTGTGTATCGGCTACTAACAGCTTTCCGACTAAAGATTCCAGATGGTGAACTTCGTTAAATTTAACAAAAAATTATTCATAGAAAATTCTTTTAATCTCTGTTTGAAAAATATTAATAACTAAGTCTGAAACAAAGTTTTAATTTTGGCTTTTTAAATTTAATTTTGAGAGAAAACCAGACTTAAATAAATTATTATGTCATATAAAGCCTTTTTCAATGAAATCAGTATGAAAAGTTGTCAAGTTAAATTGCAGAATTGGGTAAAAAACTAAAATTTTAGTTTGAAAACTAGGAGAGATCGTGTATTTTTTTTTTGTAAATTCCAATCAATTGAAACGTTTCAAGCTACAGGAAAACTCTCTTTTCTGTTAGTATCTTATGTTTCATATTTTACTACTTGATGTATTATGGGAAAAATTTATTTTTATTATTTATGTAAGTTTTCCCTGAAAATGGACACTGAATTTTTATATTTTTTACTGGTTTGACCATAAACTAGCATTCGCATCAGCCTTTAATTTCAAACGTACAATTACGGTAAATAGTACCTAGAGAATTTCCCAGATATAACGTTTCAAATCCAATATATACCCTTTGTAACATTTGAATCCCTCTAATTCAGACTTTATTTGTATTTTAGAGCCATATTTTTATGTTTCGAAATAATTACCTATAAACATGTTTATTTATTTTTTCTTAAACTACAATATTATAGAATCAAATAACTTCATAAATCTCCTTTGTTAATATTATGATTTATATAATAGTATAGGAACATACGAATTATTCCACATCTTGTTTTGACTTATGTGAGAATTTCCTAAGGGGATTTAATAGAAGAGTGAAAATGAAAAGCTGCAGTTGACACTATTGGCTTTGTTCTTACTCTAAAGGAACACACAAAGTAACGAGTAAGGATGTGTAAGAGTAAAATAGTTTCGCGTGCATAATGGAAAAGCAGTATTTTCTTAATTATATGTTTCTAGTGATCAAGAGAATATGTTAAAAACACACATCAAATATACAATATACACAGTGAAAAAGAGTGCTTAAGATTGGTTTGGATTAAAAGCAATCAAAGTAAATAAAATAGAATTGTTGTTCAAGTTCTCATTAGGGACCGTACTTAATTACGCAATGGATTATCGGCCATCTTCAGACCCCCCCTTCCCCTTTTACAATGGAACCGTTACAAATTTACACAGAGTGCCGAAAGTAATTCAGTCTGACTAGCGCGGGAGCCCAGTTGATGGGGGAATCAATATGACCGCTATCTATTGCAAGAGTAAATATTAAACATAACCTATTGTTGTGTTTCCCTGGCGAAAGAATCGGATAGGAATTCATTCCACATCATCCCGGAATCTGTATTCGAACCAATCCGAATCAGTCCGAACGAATCCGAAAAAAGTTCTATATTTCATTCGATCCAAATCGGTTAAAAATTAATCCGACTCAATCCGGTTCAATCCGAACTTCCAATCCGAACCAACTTTTACATCCAAATGAATCCGAATCAATCCGAACTTGGATTGAAAATCGATTTAGGTCAATCTGAGTTCGGATTGATTCGGATTGAAAATTTGGTTCGGATTGATTCGGATTGAGTCAAATTAATTTTTAACCGAATTCGATCGAACGACATGTAGAACTTTTTTCGGATTGGTTCGGATTAAATCGGATTGGTTCACATTTAGATTTCGGAATGATTCGGATGACGTCGGATTGGTTGGGAATGAATTCCTATCCGAAACTTTCGCCAGGGTGACAAAAGTCGACATGTAGATGGTAAGAAATTGTTGCTCGTCACTCATAATCACTCATAACCACTCACTCTAACCTGTACCGACATAAAATTATGTCAGCAGAGGCTCTGGGCAGAGGTTCGATGAGGAAAAATTATCTCATGTTTCCGACACGTAATTGACAAAAATTTGAGTTTATCCCTGGAAACATCTCACTCTCACGCACTTGAATGACATTATTCATTACTATCATTTTTAGGTTTTATATTTTAAGCAAAATTTTATTTTTGTAGTGAGATTTGATTACGACTGGCGGCTGCTTTTAGACAATTTTAAGTAAAGAAATATTTCTCTTAGAAATCGTAATTTGAATTTTCGCCAGCTGTCTGCTAGATATGTACTTCATTAGTCAATGAAGCAGCTTTAGTTATTGTTTTGAGCGGTTTTCAGGATGTGACGTTTCAAGGTCACAGAATTTTTGAATAGCGATTTCGATCATTTTTCCTCAATATTTTTTTTCTCAAAAATAAAATATTCAAACAAATTTTGAATGCCCTAAGCTTTTCAGAATTTTATGGAGTATTTAACAAATATATTATCTAAAATTCATATAACAACCCCATTTCTACGTTTAACCGATGAGACATTTAACCTGCAGAAAAGTTCATTGGGTTAATCTTTTCATCGATTTCAACTTCTTTTATTATTTAAACTAACTTCACACAGTTCAGTCACATTATTTTGCAACCAAAACCTGAATAGTTAAATGTGCAGTTAAATAATTAATTTTCAACCAAAAAGGAACTTAATTTTATTCAAACAATTGCATTTTTAACCAAGAAAGATGAAATTTCTACCAAAGGAGATGAATTGTCAAACCCAAAAGACAAATTTCTCAACTAAAAAATATCAATTTTCTACCAAAACTAGAATCGTTAAATTTTCAGTTGAAAAAGTTAATTTTTAACAACAAGAAGACGAATTAAAAAAAATAGTTTAATCTTCAGCTAAGGAGATGAATCTAGAACAAAAATAAATTAATTTTTTACAAATTTGTTCATATTTCAAGCAACTAGTTGAATTTTCAACTAAATAAGATTAATTCTCAACAAAAACTAGGTCCTCTGCGCGGGCACATTCTCATTGCGCAGTGGGCGCGCTGCTCGCAAGTTTGAGCGCGCCCAGGCCGGGCGACTGTTCGCTCTCGCGCTTCGCGCACGATAATGTATTTACCTCGCGCTACGCGCTCGGTCGTTGTATTTTGCACACATTTGTGCACAGACCTTTTAAAATTAAAGGTAAAAGCGTTAACAACTTTAATTTGATGATAATTTTTATTCTCAGCTGCTCTGAAAATGCGCCCAGTTTAAGCACGCAAATCAAAAACTGTGATTCAAACCCCTCATAAACTACAATCATAAAGTGAAATTAAACATGTTTTTTTCAAGTTGACTTTGAAGAGGGTTCTCAAAGCACCTACGGCCTTGACGATTACATTCTCGTTGCGATACTCGCGCTAAACAGCTAGACGATTGCTTTTGAAAAATAAAGCCATGTAAATAAAATGAAACGGAACATTTTGTTTCCAAATTTGAAAATGCTCTTACATTTTGAATTTTGATCGAATCAAACAATTTTATGAGGATAGTTTCGAAATATATTTCATATCTAGTAAAACAATGTGCAACATTGTCCTGAATGGTGAGAGATTAGAGCAAGTTGACAAATACATATATCTGGGTAGCCTATTGACTGAGCTTTGTCAGAAAAATCAAAAAGATTTTGAATTTATTTTAAATGCGAATATACTACAAAATTACTACTTTCAAATTACTCACTCCAAAAGGCATGAACACAAATCCTAATTGTTTGAACTAGGTTGTTAATATTTCGTCTTGCTTTGTTATAGGAACGCAATTAATTCAATTTACGACAATTTCAGCATACCTCCATATATCTTGACTCTGTGAAGACTAGTTTCGTTTTATTTTGAAACTCGAGCATATTGAAGACGAAGGGATTGGAGAATTCCGCCTTCGGGAAGCCCAAATAAAACTTCAAACATTTTGCCAAGTTAGAGTGTTGAAAAAAATATCATTACTATATTTGAGAAAATAGTATTAACTAAAATAACAAATAAAGCGCGAAACGTAACAACTTAAAGTTACGAAACCCTTCCTTGTTGGCGCTCAGCGCCTAATTTGACTAATTTACTTACTAGTGGGTCCATTTTTTTACATTTATTTTTTTCCAGTTATGGAAAGTATATGTAACGGTTTTGTCGGAGAGATTGCAGAAAGAAGTTGGGTGAAAAAGATAGAACCACCGAATCAGATAGGGTTTAGAAAAGGATTGGGGGTGATATGGACAATATATATTCTGAATTATATGATAAATAAAAGGAATAAAAGGGGCAATGATAGCAATATTCGTAGACTTGAAAGCGGCGTTTGACTCCTTGGATCAAGGCGAGATAGAAAAAGTAATGTTGAAAAAGGATATATGAGAGGGCTTAATAAAGAGAGTATCGGAAATTCGCAGAGAGACTAAGAGCAGAATAAAGATAGGAAAGCAAGTAAGAGCTAGTTTCTGGTTAGTGAGAGGAAGAAGAAGGGATGACGGGCTTGATTACAGGATTGGAGAAATACTTAGATGGGAAAAAGTTGAATTTAGAGTAAAATTAGAAGAAGTAATGGAGTTTAAATATTTGGAATATACCTTGCAAATGAATGGAGATCATAGAGCTCATATAAGACAAAGGATAAAAAAGCAGCAGGGATATGGGGAATAGGAAAAAGAAGGTTCAAGAAAGATTGGAGAAGCAGAATGTGGTTATTTGATACGTTGGTATGGCCGGTATTAGGTTATGGAGCTGAGACATGTGGGTGAAAGGAAAGGAAAGAGATTGAGAGTTTACAAGAAAGGTATATAAGGTGGACGCTAGGAGTAGACTGAAGGACTTCTGGATATATGATGAGAGAAAAAGCAATTTGAGACGAAGTTAAGGGAGGGGAAGGGAGGGGATTTAGCGAAAAAGTGTTTGAAGAAGGTACAAGAAAGGAGAGGGAGGGCGGTAGAACTAACAAGATGGGAAGAAGAAAGGAGGGATTTTTGTAGCGCTAGAGATATAGGAGAGGGAAATTAAGTAAGCTATGAGGAATTGGAGAGAAGGAACATGAAAGGACAATTAATGGAAAGATGGGGGATGATTGAGGAATCAAAATATAATAAATGGTATAAGATGATAAAAAGGGAAGGAATACCAAAGTATTTACAAAACGGACGGGGAGAGAAAAGATGGACCAGAATAGCAAGATTTAGATTGGAAAATGAGGAAAGGGAAGAGATGTATTGGAAAAAGAAAGAGAACAGAAAGTGCAGAATATGTGAATGGGAGGAAAAAACATGGGAGCATGTATGGGAAGGATGTAGGAGAGGAATGGAAGATAAAGGAAGCTGGCAAGAGAATGTGGTAGAGATTATGGGGGAGGGTGGAATGGGTCAGGAGTGGATAAGGGAGTTGAAGGGGGCTAGAGGGACGAATGAGAGAGAATGAAAGAATGGATGTGGAAAAATTGCAAAATGACAATGAGATAGAGGAGATGTGAAAGTGAAGGCAAAAGGAAACGGAACTCACATGTATTAGAGGCGTAAAAATCTGTAAGTAGTTATTATTATGTAATAGTATAAGTATATTAAGATGCGGATGCGCTTGCTCTCACTCGCTCACCATAGTAAGGATAAGATAAAATAAAGTTTGTAGATGGTCTTGTAAGAAACGGAGGTCATGTTAACCCTTAGGGGACACATTATGAATAAAGAAGAAGAAGAATCAAATATTTAGGCAATAATTGAAAAAATTAAAGATTAAGTAGACCGACTCCATTTTAAATCAGATAGGTTCTACACTTCAAATCGCAGAATCCCCCGAAGATGGAATATGTTGGTTTTTTGAAACAATTAGGCGATAAGTATTTTTCCAATTTGCAGAACATTTTTTTTTAAGAAGTAATGCACATTTGAATTTTGTGCTTCATCCGACAAAAAACCCTAATTTTTTCTAAACTTCTATGACTTTTGACTTGATTGAGATATTCATAGTTTTCTTTTTTATTCTAATAGCGTTTATTCTATTTTTTCGTGATCGACCGGAAAATTTTGAAAAGGCTTAAAATTAACCAAGTGAATTCCTTGATTTCTCTGGAATCCTTAAAATCATTGAATGTTCTGAATTTTCTGAATCCTTTCAATTGTTTGAATTCTTGAAATTCTTTTCATTCTTTGAATTTCTTCTATTCTCAGAATATCTGTAATTACCTATAAATGCGCTGAAATCTTTGTAATTTGCTGAATTCCCTAAAATCTTTGAATTCCTTAAATATCGTAAACTCCTTGAATATATGGAAGGAATTCTCTGAATTCTTTAAATTCTCCGAAGTTCTTTGAATTGTCTGAAACTCCTGCATTCCTGAAATATTCCCAATTCCTGAAATTCGTTCAAGTCTCTGTATTGCCTGAATTCCTGAAATTCCTTGAATTTTCTGTATTGCCTGAATTCCTTGAATATTCTGAATTCCCTAAATTCCTTTCATAAGTAAGCCTAGTATAAGTAACCTAGAATTTACTAATCCTCGTTTTTGCTCGACAAATGTTGGAATAGTTAAAGTTTAACTTTCCGACTCCGTCGAAGCGGGAATGGAGTATTAACTAAGAGAGAAAGAGAGAGGGTGAATAAATATATATAGGAACGATTTAAAAAAAATTTAATTGAATTAGATTTATTTTCTGTTTGGTTTACATGAATGTAAGTTTAACTAGTCTGACAAGCGAGAGATCCCATATTTCACGTTAGGCAGCTTTAAAAGAAAGGAAAAAGGACGAGATTGAATTCAAGGGACTCAGATATTGATAATTGGGAAGGGTCAAATAATTTAATCCTGAAGTACTCAATATTTTTATCCAGGTGGCTTTACTTGTACACCCCTTTTATTATGTGTGGCGATGTAATGATAGGCAGCAATCCTCAAGGTCCTGTAATTTCTCTGTTCCTGATGGTGAAACTTCAGGCAGATGGTTGTCGATCACTAGAGCGATGGGAGTAATTTATCATGGGCTTGGATTGGCGAGAATTTTCGGACGAAGAATCGCCTTTACGATTTTACTCAAAACAAAGCTTTCAGCGGATAATGGACAAACGGAGAAACTTGAACAGAGCCTTTGGCAGATCATGGACAAACGGAAACTGAGCTTGATAATTTCGGCACGGTTTATATATGGTATGGATCCCATGCGTGTCCTAAAAATCGATAAGGCTAGCAAATTCGTTGTCGTCATTTTGGGTTTCCTCTTTCAACCTTACGCAATAAGGGGAGACTGGAAAAGCCGTAAATTATAAGGTTTTTAGGCTGAATCCACATGCGACGTATGCTATTCGTAGAAATCTGATGGATCATTACCAGGCAGATTTGTATTGATTAGTATTTTATAATAAAGTTTTTTTTATAAATAATTATAATTTATAATTACCGTTACGTCGCAGGACGTAGCACTAACATGGACCTGAGGTCTCACGGACCGCGGTATATATTTATATCTAATTTAATAAATAAGTTTTTTTTACCTAACATATGCAAGTATATGAAGGGATATTGGAATAAGTAAGAAATTAATATATTTTATCAACTCTTATTATTAATACTCTTTTATGACATTGGGTGGGGGGGCTCTGACATATCAGAAGCATGATGCGGTCTGAGGGACGGCAGATCCATACCTAATGCTTGAGTACCGTATGTACCGATATACAAATTTTCAGATTTTAAATTTGGTTTCTTGAATTTCGGGCAGGAGCAGACGTTTGCCCCTCTCTAGATCCGCGCCTATTTTATACTCGCTCATCTTTTTTGTTTTCTCTTTACAGAATTAAATGCAGTTGACCTGAGACAACGACAGTCCTCCAGGGGTGTTGAAGATCCAACTAGACATATCACTTATAAGTACAGATCTTTTGCGGTGTGGGATAGTTCTGATGGAAGTTTTGTGCACAAAGTTCGCCTTCAACCTAGAGATCGTATTGCAGATGAACCCATCCGTAGGCTGCCATACAATTTGGGAATTGAATATGTTGATGAACAGGGCGTACAATTTGTGGTAATCAAAACACGTGAAGGAGAATTTTTGGGAGCTTTGGCTGGAAAGGTATCTTCGGAGCTACCAGGTAATGAATTAATTTATTTAGCAATAAGATTTTTGGCGAGGGGGCAGAAACTCTGGTAATCCGCTGGACCGCTTGGTTATATGAACTGGTAATCCTGGATAATCTTATTATTCAGGTTAATCCCAATATTGCGGAGTAATCCATTTGTAAGCCGGAGTAATTCACTTGTAATTCAAAGTTATTGACTTGTAATCCAGAGTGATAAACTTGTAATCCACTTCCCATATGGAGTAATCCAATTGTAATCTGGAGTAATCCACTTGTAATCGGAGTGCTGCAGAGTTTTCCAATTCTATTCCAGATAATTCGGAGTGATTAAGGTAATCCTAATAATCCAAAGCAATTCACTTGGATAACATTAAATAAGTTTCCTGATGATAAATGTAAAGTACTTTCATATTTAAGACTTCACATTCTTTTCCCTATTCCACTCTTTTTTCTTTGAATTTTCTTCATTTTTTCAACTATTTTCAAGGAACTTCCCTCTTTTCCCTTTTTCACGGTTTTCGCTCAAATTGAACTGAATCAATGGGATCCAATATGAAAATACAACAATTCAGGGTAGAAAATTCTACTATTTGATTGAATATATAATTATTTTGTTGAAAATGCAACTATTTCGTTAAAAACTCATCTTTTTTGGATAAAGATTCATCTCTTTGGTTGAAAATTGAACTATTCTTGTTTGTTGAAAATTCATTATATTGGTAGAAGATTCAACTATTTGGTTAAAAATTCGTCTTTATTGGTTAACTTCATCTAGTTCAAAATTGTTTTTCTTTTGTAAAAATTAATTTTTTGAATCAAAAATATAACGATTTCATTTCTTGTTCAAAAAATATCTTTCCTAGTTGAAAATTCGACTTTTTGGTTTAAAATTCATCTATTTGGTTGAGAATTTAACAGTTTCGAGAAATTTGTTTTTTTCGCCTTTAATACAACAGGTTAAAAATTCAACTTTTGTAGAAAATTTATTTTTCATTAATAATTATTCACTTGCGCCTTTTCAGAGAAAAGCTTAAGAAAATTCTAGTTTTTACGAATCTCTTACACTGTGTCGTGCCCAAAGATCTGTACAAATAATTCCTTTTTCTTCACCCTGGTATCCGTACTGACAAAATCCAGTTATTCGCACCGAAATTTCGGTACACGTATTTTGTAAACATTTTTTCTCAGTAACGTCATGAATAGTTATTTTTTCAGATTGATTTCGTTGAGATAAGAAAGTACTGATCAATAAACGATTTAGAGTGATGATTCGAAAAAAATAATTAGAAAAAAATACAACAAATACTGTCTTTTGCATTTCTTTGGGGATTTTCTGGGCACAGTACGAGAGGTTATACAATAAAAAATGGTTGAAAGGGTTAAAATTAAAAGTTATTGGGTGATAATCATTCCTTGAAAAAAAGGGAATGTTTACGAAACTTTAAATTTAAAATGATTCTTCGCAACTATTTTTTTTTTATTATGGACTGGTAAAGAATTCAAAATAATTTTTTTTCCAGGGAGACCAACTGAGTTTATCGATTATGAGGGCCATCGATTAGGGTTGTGGAAACGTCATGGAGTAGCTTACGAAGTTCGCCTTCTACCAAGAAATTTTGTACCATTCACCTCTTTTATTGGTCTTGACCGTTTTAAAAGTCATTGCATTTATAAAGATGGTATATGGATGATGGTCCACAAAATAGATGGCACCATTTTGGGAGTTGAGCTATGGCATGATATTACTTCAGAATAATATTAATTACAAGAATGTGAATCTTTAAACAAGATGAAGAATACAAATATATGAAAATTATTTAATATTTTTCTGATATATATGTATTCATGAATAAAAAAATACCTAACTGAAAATTACACTGATTTATTTATAATGAAATTTCAAGGTTGTGGAACAGCGAAGTATAATGATATTATTATTTTTCTTATTTTTTATTTTTATGTGTTTTAATGCATATATATTTTAATCAAATTTTGAATCAAATCATGCGTCTACGAAGAGCACCCCCTCCACTTACCACTACACTTTTAGGTACGAGCCAGTGGAGCTCACGGACACGTCGCGTACAGCTGTAGTGGTAAGTGGTGGGGCTGGCTTTCGTAGGCCACTCGCTCGGTCTCCGCGTATGCTTATCATGCCTATGTTTGTAGCTTATTAACAAGAAAAGCAATTAACTTGAAATATTTCTGATTATTGTAAATGAAAGAGTAACTCAGAAACTATCGATTGGCGTAAGAAACTAAAAATCGATTTTTTCTGCATTAGGTCCCTTTCTTCGCGGACGGTCACATATAATTAAACGCATAGTTACCACAACCGATCGTGCGTCTACCTATAGTAAGTGCACGGTTCTCTACATTGCCTCGGGAGGTCACGTAATAAAAGAATACGAGTAAATTCACATGGTAAGTGACGACGACCATATGTGGGTTTTGCCGATGAAGGGTAACTAGTTATCGTCAATTATATCATTACTTACAAATATGTTATGATCTAAATATATCAAATAATATAAATATAAGCACCTGATATAGGTACAATATACCTATAAACAAAGTACTATATTGCATAGTTTCAAAGTCATATAATCATCACTACGTAATTGAATGAATACTTGCATGGTGAGACACAGTGTAATCAAAAGAGACTTACAAAGTATATCAAATAGAATTAAGCTAGCAGTATTATTCACAACTCTGAAACAGCGAGAGATGAGGTAATTGGTAACCGCGGATGTTAAAAGAAGGAAACTCACTCGTCGGTCGCTCGTGTAACCTAACACCCATTAGAGTCATGCAATCTTTAATTGCATATGCTCATCCGATTATTAGAACTGTACGTACCGATCGCACAATTTGATCGTACATGCCGATCGCACAATTGCACGCCCATGGAGAGCAAGGCTTATATGAACTCCGGAAACCTCCTGTTCGCTGTCTTTACCGTTCAAGCAGTCATACTGTCCACATTGATTTACGAACCACTTTGATCAAGTCGCGAGCTTTTATCTCACCGTGAAATATTTCTTTGATTAAGTCGAGTGCTTCTACCTCACTGTGAAATAGTAACGTGGAATCTAGCTTCAAACATAAGCCCCTACTGCTGAGACTTTCGGTCGTCGTAGAGTTCTTTCTGAATAAAGTCCGCCGGTTAACGTTCGTGAAAGAGACTCATTCTTGATTTTACATTCAGAGTAAACATCGAACAAAAATCCGGTAAATGTAAGTTTATTTTATTATAACTGACAACTACTTATCTGTTCTTATCTCTAATAAATCTGTCAAACTTGAACTACATCATTTATTTGAACACTGCACACTAGCACAGTTCCCATAGAACTGACAAGTGACAAACAAACCCACAAACAAATAATTGGTCAGGTCTTACCAGCCTGACATAATCAGCATACTGGTCTCTCTCTTTATCACTCTTTCCAAATTACCCTCGCCTTTTGCTCGGGACGTGACAAGCATTACGAGGTTCTGTTCCATGCTAAGTTACCATCAGGCGGCAAGGTTCTGTTCCAAGCTAAGTTTAAGGTTCTGTTCGAGGCTGAGCTATCAACATCAGGTAATTACCATCGGCTGTTAATAGTACACATCACCAGCTATCGGTTGAGACTCATTCGACACATCAGGAGCCTACCTTATCAATCGCGTGTAAATAACTGCTGACGTCACTCAGTACTTTCACCTAATACTCATACCAGCGGGAGGTAATAATAGTAATGCATGTATCCGTATATGTTCAGTACGTTACCGAAAAATCGCTGTGTCACTCCAATGCTTACTGGGATTCCCACAATGTCCACAGGTATTCTCTGCAAGTGTCATCCGTCTACCGTATACCTGCTCTGAGAAACCGATGTATAAAATCAATCGGAACTTTCTTTCTACCATGTGAGCTAGACAACGAGATGCATGAGAATTCAAAACGAAGGTTTCAAAACGTCTCTCCTCTTATCATGTGAGTTAAACAAAAAGTGTCCAATGGTATTCGAACGAAACTTCATACTTATCGTTTTTTCGAAACTGAAAGGTCCAATCCAAACAGTGGAACAAGGTATCAGTAGTTTACCTCACTAACCTCTGCGCATGCGCAATCTAATTGAATCACCTACACTTTTTATCAATTTAAACTTCTCACCCTTCAACTTGTTGAATGACGAATCAATTTATATCTTGGTAAAATTGAGTAAATAAAAGAAAAAAAATCTTACATAATAACCTAAACTAATTAACAAATATGAAGAATAATGATTGCACATTAAAATTTGACACTGATGCCTGAACTCAATCAGACCTCCCTATCTACCATGTGAGATAGACAACTAGGTACGACTGAATTCAAAATTAAGATTTCACAACGTCTTTCTTTCTTTCTATCGTGTGAGATGAACAGAGAGGTTCCAATAGTATTCGAACGACAATTTATACTTTTCTTTTTTCGAAATTGAGAGTTCCGATCCAAATAGTGGACGAAGATATCGGTGATATACCTTACTAGCATCTACGTGGTACTCTGCGCATGCGCAATATAATATTGTAGCTAAGGTACTACATTAGATGGGAATATGCAAGCTGCCATCCTGGTTCCCCGCGAAATTCAAAATCGCTCACTTGGTATCGAATTTTTAAGAGATGAATTTTGGTCTAGAACCTAATTAAATAGTAATATGTAACAAAATTGAAGTGAAGTTAGCTGTAATATTTCAAGATAATAATATTGTTGAGAAGATGAATTTTTTTAAACTTCATAATATAATTAATATATATAAATAAATGTAGTTTTGCGGTATATAATAAATAATGTTTATTAAGGCCTATTCCGCTTCTTCTGGTGTTAAAAAAAATTGTTTATCAAAAATTTGCCGACATGTTTCAACCTGTATTTCAGGTCCTTTTCGAGGCTTATTCTAGAAGGAAAAATACATGTATTACCGCGGTCCTACTGGGAGCCGATGTCATTTTTTTAGATGATAGTTACTCCCAGTGGGACCCTGCGGTGGTTGTTAAGCTTTAGTTTTTAATTATATATATATATATATATTTTAAAGATTTCGAAGAAAATTCACAACTTTTCAACAATTTTAGGTTATGTAGGAGCTTGACACCCGAAATCGGCATTTTTGGTAAAAAGCCATTAGATTTCGAAGAAGATTCACAATTTCGAACAATTTTTATTTATTTTATGTTAATTATATCAATTATAATAAAACATTAAAGTTTTTCTTCAAAAAGTGATATTTTTAATGTAAAAAAGTATCCAGATTATCATTCAGAGTTATTATGGTTATTAATTTCACAATTTGAGGTTGTGTTAACATTACTCACTGGAAATCGGTTATTTTGAAGGAAAAACATTAAGATTAAAACAAATTTTTGTTGTGTTATGTCAGAAGTTTTCGTCTAAAATGGCTTTTCAAAATAAAAAAATCATTAGATTTTAAGGAATATTTACTATATCTGGAAAATAATAGAGTATGCTAGCGTCTTTCACCAAAAATCTGAAATTGGTATTTTATATAATAGATACTATGAAATACACAATTTTATATTAATTTTACTTTCATATTTTAATTTTAAAATTGTATGTGTTAAAAAAAATAATCGTGCGCGTAGCGCGTATTTGTTTGCCAGCCAAATAAAAAAATAACTGATTAATCAGTTGAAATACTTAGTACTGATTTAATCAGTTACATTTTTACTGATTCAAATTTAGAGAAGAATTCCCAATGAAAAATTTCCGCACCAAAACACTAAAAAACTTTCTCGAAACTTATTATTATTGAAATTTCAGAAAAGTTTCTTTCACTCTTTGGCATTATTGATTAATGATCGACGAGAATTTCTTGTATAAAATTTTCCCTGTATAAAAGTCCCTGTAATTGAAAATTCACAAATTTCAAAAGACACTTTTCAAAACGACATTCTTTAATAATTAATATCCTTTCCAGACTTTTTATCATGCAAACAAATCGAAGTACACTGTTCAAAATTAAAACTAATAAATCTCTTCAAATATAATCTCACTAAGGCAATTTCTAAGGTGAAACTGAGACCTTTGGACGCAAGTTTCTTCGATATTTAAAATTGTATCAGCATCCTGATATGTACAATTTCATGCAATGCTTATTAATGTTAATAGTCTCTATCTGCACATTTGATAATCCTTGATAAACTTGAATAACATCGTTGAAGTCATACAGAAGAAAAAAATGACCTTTTTTAACCAAAAATAGCTGACTGGTCGATTCTTAACGGATTATGTTTTTTTTGTATTGCTGTAAGTATTTCAGGTTTAACGGGTCTCATTATTTGCCAATGGCGAACCATTTTCGAAAAAAAACAACCTTTTTTCACATTTTTTGTTTATGGATTGAACATTTGTCCATCTAATTGTTATTCATGAAATTCTTATGTCAAATTATGTAAATAAAACAGTTTCAACGCTTCTTTTTCAATACAAAATTGGTTTATTTAACTTTCAACAGATGAAAAATGAAGAAAATTGAAAATTTAATTTTCAACATTTGCATTTTGAACAGTTACATTTTCAGCAGTTGCATTTTCACAAGTTGTATTTGCAATAGTTAAAAATGATTATATTTTATTCTATTATTTTAATTTTTCTATCTATTTTCTATTCTATCTATTTTAAATTTTCTTTAATTTTCAACAAAGTTGAAAATTCAACTTCGAGTTTACAACTTTTTAAAAATTTAACAATTGAAAATTGAATTTCAACTTTTTAAAAATTTAACGGTTTTAAATTGAATTTTCTTCAATATTTCACAGTGTAATTTTCCACAGTTGACTTTTCAACTGTTGAAAATTGAAAGTTCAATTTTCTTAAGTTTTCAACAAATGACTTGTCCACTGTTATAAATTCACCTGTTGAAAATTCAATTATTAATTTTCTTTAATTTTCAATAGCTGAATTTTATTCAATTTTTAACAGTATAATTTTCCTCAGTTGAAAATTCAATTTTCAGTTTTCTTGAATTTTCAACAGTTGTCTTTTCAACTGTTAAAAATTAATCTGTTGAAAAGAAACAATAAAATTGAAAATTCAATTTTCTTCAATTCTCAAGGTGACGTGTCAACTTTTAAAAAGTTTTTCAACGAACAGTTAATTTTTCAATTGTTAAAAATTGAAGAAAATTTTTTTAATTCAATTTTATTCAATTATCATCAGTTGACTTTTCAAATTTTAAAAATATAAATTTTCTTTTAGTTTTAACAGTTGAAAAATGAAGAAAATTAAATTTTCAATATACTTCAATATAAAGTTTTTTCATATTTTCAATAGTTGGATTTTCAACAGTTGAAAATTAGATTTTTAATTTTCTTCCATCAGCGAAAGTTAACATTTCAATAGTTAAAAATTCACCCGTTGAAAATTCAATCACCAATTTTCTTCAATTTCCAATTTCCTTTAATTTTCAATAGGTTAATTTTCTTCAATTTTTCACAGTATAATTTTCCGCAATTAAAAATTCAATTTTCAGTTTTCTTCAATTTTCAAATCTTGTCAACTGTTCAAAATTCACCGGTTGAAAATTAAATTCTCAATTAACTTTTTTTTTAATTTTAAATAGTTGGATTTTTAACAGTTGATAATTCAAAAGTAAATTTTCTTCCATTTTCAACAGTCAAATTATCAACTGTTACAAATTCATCTCTTGAAAATTTAATTATAAATGTTCTTCAATTTTTAACAGTATAGTTTTCCTCAATTGAAAATTTAATTTTCAGTTTTCTACCATTTTTAACAGTTAATTTTTCAACTGCTGAAAATAAATGGGTTGAAAATATAAGAAAATTGAAAATTAAATTTTCTTCAATTCTCAACAGTTGAGTTTTCAACTGTTAAAAATTCATGTGTTGAAAATTCAATTATCAATTGTTTAAAATTCTTAATAGTTGGATTTTCAATAGTTAAAAATTAATTTTTTTCCATTTATAATAGTTAACATATCAACGGTTAAAAATTCTTCTGCTGATAATTTAATTAGAAATTTTCTTTAATTTTCAACAGTTGAAAATTAAAAAAAAAACTCAATTATAAATATGCTTCATTTTTTATTTTATTTTTTTCAAATTTTCAATATTTGGATTTTAAACAGTTAAAAATTCAATTATCAATTTTCTTTATTTTTCAATAGGTGAATTTTCTTCAATTTTTCACAGTATAATTTTCCACAGCTGAAAATCTAATTTTTAGTTTCCATCAATTTTTAATAGTTGACCTTTTCAACTGTTGAAAATTAATCTGTTAAGAATTAAAGAAAATTGAAAATTCAATGATTAAATATGCATTTTTTTATTTTCGCATCTTGTTAACTCTCTTGTGAATTGTTAAAAATTCACCTGATGAAAATTCAATTCCCAATTTAAAAAAAAAATGTTTAAAAGTTGGATATTCAATAGTTAAAAGTTAGATTTTCAATTTTCTCCCATTTTAAAGGGTTAAAAACTCACCTGTTAAAAATTCAATTATGAATTTCCTTAAATTTTCTTTAATTTTCAAAAGATAAAATTTCCATTTTCTTCAATTTTAAATGTTTTAAATTTTCAATAGTTAGATTACAACAGTTTGAAATTCAATTTTTAATTTTCTTCCATTTTCAACGGTTAATTTATCAACTGCTACAAATTCATCTGTTGAAAATTTAATTATTAATTTTTTTCCATGATCAACTTTTAATTTTTCCCTGTTGAAAATTCATGTGTTACAAATTTTAATTATCAATTTTTTTACATTTTAACAGTTGAGAATGGGAGAAAACACAATTTTCAACGACAAAAAATAATTAAATTTCAAAGACGATACAAAATTTTGAACTTTTGGTTATACTCGCGTTTTTCACCGAAAATCGGTAGAGATTTCAAAGAAGATTAAAAATTTTGTAAAAATTTTAATTTACGTTATTGTGCTTTGTCGAAAATTGGTATTTTCGAAGAAAAATGAAACGCATTAATGGTTTATATATTGTATAAAAATATTATACATTAATTTTCAAGTTAAAGTATCAATTGTCAAAAATACTGTCCTTGCTTTTCTTTTCTATTATTTCAGATAATAGATACTATGAAATACAAAAGTTTTGTATTGATATTAAATTTATATTGTAATTTAAAAATTGCGTGAGACAAAGAAAAATAATAATCCTACGCTTTTGTTTTCTAGTTATTCTATTGATTTATCACCTGTTTTAATACACAGGCCTCGGACTCACATTAGGGATTAAAAATAGTGTAAATAGTGTCACAAATTACAAAAATAGTGTCAAACTAGTGTCATAAAATTTTACAAGTATTAAAAATAAACTTCAATGTTTATTTAAAATGTTATTCTTTAGTCTATAAATGATTAAAATTAATATTTATTTATCCAATAAGGAAATCCAACTATTTTTTGTTGAAAGTTCATTCTTCTCGATTCAAGTCTTCTATTAAATTTTTCCTTGAGAAATCATCTTTTTCATTTAAAAAATTTATTATTTGGTTCAAAATTGAATTATTCTTTTGAAAATTTAACAATTATATTAAAAAGTCATACTTTTTGCTTCAAATTCAACTGTTTCGTTGAAAAATCGTTATTTTGGCTTAATAATTGAACAATTTGATTGAAATTTTGTTTCATTCTTGACTAACAAATTTGGTTTTTATTGTCAATTTAACTACATATTTTGTTAATCTTTTTGGTTTGAAAATGTACCACTTTATATAGAAATTTCATCTTTCTTGGTTAAAGATGCTACTGCTCGGTTATAAATTACGTTTTTCGATGAAAACTTACATTTCCGGGTTGAAAATTCAAGTGTTTTGTAGAAAATTCATATTTTTGGCTCAAAAATTGAACAATTTGCTATAAAATTCAACTATCTGGTACAAAATTAAAATGTTTTTAGAGAAAATTCATTTTTTTACTGAACATTAAATCTCCTCAACAAAAATTTAATTACACCATTTTTGGTTATAAGTTCATGTTGTTTAGTTTAAAAATTCAAACATTTAGTTAAAAATTAATCAAATAAAATTTGAACTAACATCAAATACATTGTTCAAAATATTTAGTTGGAAAATTATGTAAGTTGTTGAAAATTCGTGTTTTCTGGTAGAAAATTCAACTATTTTGTTAACAATTTATGAATTTTGTTGAAAGTTCATATTTTATAGTGAAAAACAATTTTTTTGTTAAAAATGCAACTGTATTTTTAAAAATACATTTGGTTCAGTTGAGTATTCAAGCATTTTGTGGAAAATTCATCCTTTTTGTTTATATTTAACTTTTTTTTATTTGATATTATTTTGTTTTGTTTTTGTTTAAATATCAAGTATTACATTTTTGGTTGAAAAGTAGTATTCTCAGGTTGAGAATGCCACCGTTTTGTAGATAATTCCTCTCTTTGGCTTGAAAATTCAACAGTTTTGTAGAAAATTCGTTTTCTTTTTATTGGAAATGAATTTTTTGTTGACAATTTAACTATTCGATTTGTGGTTTAAAATTTATCTGTTTTAGTTAAAAATTCATGAATTTTTTTTTCAAATCGTATTTTTTACTGGAATATAATTTTTCTTTCTTAAAAATGCAAACTGTTTTTTATTTAAAATTAAAATCTTTTTTTAGTTTAAATATCAACTATTATATTTTATGGTGAAAAATATTATGTTCCGGTTGAAAAATCAACTGTTTTGCAGACAATTCGTCCGTTTGGTTTGAAAATCCAACAATTTGTTAGGATTCAACTTTTTGGTGGAAAATTTATGTAATTTGTGGAGAGTTTATCTGTTTCGTTCAAACTTTAACTGATCGGTTGAAAATTCAGTTGTTTTATTAAAAGTTAATTTTTGTGGCTTGAAAATGTAACATTTTGGACAACCCCTAATTTACCATTGAGACAATATGTAGCTAATCAGTGAAGAAGTTGAAAAATATTTTTTTAATAAAAGTAAAGAAATAGTGGCATTAGGAGACAATTGTGAGAAAATAGTGTCTTTAGTGTCATTTTTTTCGAAATAGTAGCAAAATAGTGGAATCGTTCAAAAAAAGTGTAAAATAGGGTCAATAGTGTAGTTAGTCTGAGGCCTGAATTTAAAGTCATTAAAGAAATACTTTCACTGAAAAGTTGAACAAAAATTTTAACTTTGTTGATATTAAATAAAAAAATTTTGCTTTAGTCTCACTTAAATTTCTCAACATCAGAATCCGTTAAGGTGCTTCAAACGAGTCGGTTTTCAGAAAAATACAAAATACGGCTACTAGGATGAATTGTTTGATGCAATATTTTTACCACATAATCTAAAGGCTTATACACGTGCATGACCAGAGACTTTTTTTTCGAAAAATGGTCTTCTTGTTGTTGTTTTTTTTTTAAATTGAAAACATGCTGAATTTTCTGCGCCTGGAAAAGGGCAACGCGCCTCTGGGGGTGTACCCATGGTGAACCGAAAACAGGCGCTCACCGTTTCAAAGTGCGTTTCCATTAACAAAAAAAAAAAAACAAGACCATTTTTCGAAAAAAAAGGCTCTAATCAGGCACGTGTACAAGCCTTCAGATTACGTGGTAAAAATATTACATCAAACAATTCATCCCTGTAGCCGTATTTTGCATTATTCTGAAACCCTACCGGTTTGAAGCACCTTAAGAATTGACCAGCTGGGCTACTTTTGTTTTAAAAAAAGCCATTTTTACCCCCTTTCATCGCGGCGAATTCAAACTTCCGTATGAATCTTAAGATTTTCCTCCGTGAGAGGCGAAACCGTGGCAGCTCTGATTTTCTTCTCAAGTTTGCTTGTCGCCTTGACGTCAATTCGAATAACGACACAGTCATTTTTGACAAAAGTCTCCAAATGCTGGAGCGACACGAATTCGGTGAAACCGTAACTTTTTCTATTTACATTGTGGTCAACTGGTTTTTGAAAAGCCTCGAGATTCGGCAGAGACTGGGCCGATTCCGAGATACTTTTGCTGGGATCTTCCGGATGAACGAGTAAAAAGGAGATCCATCCTTCGAAAGGCCAGTCCAAGGTGTCATCATTTTCCGATTTGGAAAGATGAAGAACCAGGGAGAGGAAATCGGAATTTTTGTGGGAGACGTTCACTCTCGCGCAGACTTTGTAGCCGTTGGCACTTGTGTAAAAAGAGGGACTGAAGTTCATATTGAGTCGGTTGGCTGTCATGGATTTTAATTTTTCTTCGAAGGATTCCAGTTTCCAGATGTAGGATCCGTTGCAGGTTCGCTCGAAGATAGTCGACTCAAGATTTTGGAAAGCTAGTGTCAATTCTTGATTTCGTTGTTCCAGGATTAGCACTTTCTCGCACAATTCACTGAAAGCAAGACATTACAGACATACATATTTTAAATGTGGAACATTGAGGCGCTTCAAATGAGTCGGTTTCGCTTCATCCACTATACGTCTACAAGGATGAATTGCTGAACGTAATATTTTTACCACATAATCTAAAGGCAATCATACCTTTTTGGAGAGAGAGACCTTTTTCCGGGAAATGTTCTTGTTCTTTTTTTTTGTAATTAAAATTTGTTTTGCGCCTGAAATCGGCAGTCCAGCGGTACACAGTAGTCAGTGTTGCCGGTTTCAGGCGCAAAGAAAACATTTGCAAATACAAAACAAGAACTTTTTTCAGAAAAAACTCTCCTGTCCAACACGGTATAATTGCCTTTAGATTATGTCGTAAAAATATTACGTTCAACAATTTATCCTTTTAGAGATATAATGGATCAAGCGAAACCGAGACTCATTTGAAGCGCCTTAAGGCTCTTAAAACGACTCGGGTTTTAGACGTCTACAAAAATGCAGAAAATTCCCCGACAATTCCAATTTTTTTCAGGTATCAAAAGTTCTTTCCAGGTCTAATTTTTCATAGTAGAGAGCCATTTCAATATTTTTTCAGTTTTTTTTTTAACAATCGATTTGGAATATGTAAACAGTTTCGGGACTTTATTATAAATAATGTCTTTTTTAAGTTTCTAGGGATTCAATTAATATGTTTACTTTAGAAAACTTACAAAAATGATAGTACAAGATATTCTTATGTAAATGTATTAGTACCATCTATTATTTAAATAATTAAAAAATACTAAAAACATAATAATTAATCATTTATTGAATTTGTCTCTAAACTCTATGAACTTGAATAATAATTCGAAAATTTATTTTATTTTATATTATCTTCTTCTACTTGAAACTCAGTGTATATTTAGGTAAAATTGATGTGGGTACTATATTAAATTCAATTTAAACCGCTTCAAATTCCTAACTTTTCAAGTAAAAAAATACAAATTATCAACCAAAAATAGAACAGTTAATTTTCAGATGAAAAAATCAATTTTCGACACAATAAATGAATTTAACAGAAGAGTTTAACTTACAACCAACTAGTTTTATTTTTAATGAAAAAGATAAACTTTGAACTAAAATGATAAATATTTAACTGAAATACTTGAATTTTCAACCAAAAAGATGAATTTTCAAACAAGAAGATCAATTTTCTACAAAAAAATACGATTTTTCAACAAAATACATTAATTTCAAGGAAATAGTGGCATTTTTAATTAAAAAAGACAAATGTCCAACCAAATAGTTTCATTTTTAACGAAAAAATGTCAATTTTCAACCCAAAATGGAATAGTTAAATTTTCCGTTAAAAACAATTAATTATCCCAAAAAAAAAACAAATTTACAATAAAATAGTTAAATTTTCAACTAATATGATGAACATTTAACTGAAATACTTAAATTTTCAACCAAAAAGTTTAATTCTCAAACAAGAAGATTAACTTTCTACTAAAAAAGATGAATTACAAAAAAAAAATCTATATAAATTTCCAACGAAATAGTCAAATTTTCAGCTAAAAAGACAAATTTCTAACCAAATATTAGAATTTTTAACTAAAAAAGGTAAATTTTCAACAAAAAATGGATTAGTTACATTTTCAGTTAAAAAAATTATTTTCCCCAAAAAAATACAAATTTACAATAAAATAATTAAATTTTCAATCAAATTGTTTTATTTTCAATCAAAACGATGAATTTTCAACTAATACGATGAACATTTTACTAAAATACATCAATTTTCAACCAAAAAGATTAATTTTCAAACAAGAAGATTACTCTCCTACTAAAAAAGATGATTTTTCAAAAAAATATATACATTTTTTAAAGAAATAGTTGAATTTTCAACTAAAAAAGACAAATTTCCAAACAAATATTCGAAATTTAAACAAAAAAGGTCATTTTTTAATCAAAAATTGCATAGTTAAATTTTCAGTTGAAAAAATAATTTTCCACCAAAAGAAAAAGAAACAATCTTCAACAGAAGAAAATGTATAAAACAAATGAATATTATATATAATACTTCACACTATATATAAACTATATATAATATTTTCGCCTGGGATGAAGCTATTGTCTGTTTGCCGTTTAAAATGGAAGGTCTGAAAACTTCAGATTTATGAGAAAGTTAAGGTTATCTAAATAATATTTTCAACAATTCAATAATAATCAATGAAACGAAGGTCTCAGCACTTTGAAATATAAAATATAATGTTGTTTGTTCAAGAAACATAACCAGGTATAATTTTTCATAGTATGGAGCCATTCAAATCTTTCCCATTTTAAAAAATAAGCGACTTGAAATATGTATACAGGTTCGCGAGCTTATTATAAATCGTATATTTTTTCTAAGGTTTCAATTAATATCTTTAATTTGGAAAAATTGGACAAATTATATTACAAGATATTCTTAAATATATTAGCACCATCGATTAATTGAATAATTAGATAATACTAAAAACATGATAAATGATTTCTTGAATTTATCTCTAAAGTCCATGAATTGGAATAATAATTCAAACAAATTTTTATTTCATCGTCTTATACTTAAAATTCAGTTAATGAGGGTACTATATCAGAATTCCCAACTTTTTATCTAAAAAGATTGCATTTTTAACAAGTTAGAAGTTAGATTAATTTTTAATCAAAAATACGGTTTTTAAACAAAATGCAAACATTCTCCACCAAAGATTTGAATTTGTAACCAAAAATGGAATAGTTAAATTTTCAGTTAAACAAATTAATTTTTCACTAAAAAAACAACAAAAAATATCAACAACATTTTAACTAAAATGAAATCTTTAACTGGAAAAGGTAAATTCTAAAAAAAAAGAATTTCTAACTAAAGAGTTTAACTTTGAACCAAGTAGTTTTATTTTTAACCAGAAAGATGAATTTTCCACTAAAACGATTAATAATAAAATATAAAAAGTACTAGAATGAAAAATACGATTTTTCTACAAAATACCTGAATTTTTAACGAAATAGTTGAATTTTCAACTAAAAAAGACAAATTTTCATCTAAGTAGTTGAAATTATTTTGAAATTTTGAACCTGAAGACCAATAATTCGAAAGAAAATCTTACCTGAAAAAGGTGGATTTTTCTAAAATCTCGCAATCATTGTTTTTAAAAACCTGCTTGGCTTTCCTTTACTTGAAGTTGTTATATCTTAAATTAAAATTTTTTAAGGTAAATTTACAACTAATCCGTTTTAATAAGAAAAATAATAGAAAACCTTATACGAATTGAAAAACATTTGTATTCTTAAACAATCTTTTTTCGCTGGAAATTAGTATTTTTTTAAAAATAATTTCAACATAAAATCCTAAAGTTTCGGCGAAAACTTAAAATTTCCAAACAAAATAAGTTATGTTTTTCACCTGAAATGGGTATTTTTCACTATTTTTAAAATTTGATTTTTTAAACCAACATAAACATTTGAAAAACGAATTGTGCAACGAAATTGCACAAGAAGGCTTAAAAAGAATTATGTTCCTTCAAAAATTGTTTTTAAAAAATAAATACTCACAAAAATTAATGTATGCAAAATAAATACACAAAAAAGTTAAAATAAGAGTAAAGTTCGATTCTTGGTCAATAAAAAAAATCGCTATTTTCAATCGGAAATTTATATAATTTAAAGAAGATTTGAAATATTTTAACAATTTTGGATTATGTAAGTATTTTTCGATGGATATTACGTCAGGTGAAAGTTTTACACTGAAAATGGATGTTTGTAATAAGAAATTATGACAATTGGAACAATATTTAAAATATTTCAACAATTTTGGATTATTTTACCAGAGAGATGAAATTTCTACCAGAAGTAATTTTCATCTAAAATAATGAATCTTAAAAAAAAATTAATTTTTAACAAAATAGTCCAAATTTCAACGAAATTGTTGAATTTTAACCAACATATTAATTCACTACTGAAAGAGACGGATTTTCAGCCAAATAGTTGAATTTTCAACTATAAAGATACATTTTCAACCAAACATTGAATAACTAAATTTAAAACAAAAAATGTTTACCCAAAAATGTACGAATTTTCTCAAAAATAGTACAATCTTTAAACCACGACATAAATTTTTGAACCAAAAAAGATGAATTTTCAACTATAAAAGATAAATTTTCCACCAAATGGTTAAATTTGTAATTAAGAACGATGAACTTTCAACAAAAAAATGGAATATTTAAATTCTTATCTAAAAAAGTAATCTGAACCCAAAAAAAGAACAAATTTTTATAAAAATAGTCAAATTTTCAACCATAGAAAAGAATTTTTAAACTTAAATCATGAATCTTAAACCAAAAACTGAATTTTCAACGACATAGTTGAATTTTCAACTAAAAAGATTAATTTTCTTCCAAAAAGAGGAATTTTCAACAGAATAATTGAATTTTCAACTTAAAATGATGAATTTAAACCAAACATTGAACACTTAGGTTTCCAGTTTAAAAAAAAATTATGTTAACCCAAAAAATAGAGCGAATTTTTACCAACAAAATTAAATTTTTGAACAAAGAGATGAATTTTTAAACTAAAATTATGAATCTTCAACCAAAGGAAATTAATTTTTAACCAACCAGTTGCATTCACAACCAAAAACGATACAATTTCTACTAAAAGAGATGAATTTTCAACAAAATGCTAGATATTTCAACCAAAAAGGATTTTTTAGTTAAAAAAGAAAAAAAATTCAACCACATTGTTTATTTTCTTTCAGAATCTTTTTTGTTTGAAAAATCAATAATTTGACTTAAAGTTGGACTACGTTGTAAAAAAATTAATTTTTTGTATTAAGGACTTATAATTATAGTTGAAAATTCATCTATTTGCTTTTTAATGAACTTTTATGATAAAAATTCTGTTTTTTAGAAAATTCATCTTTTTGGCTTGAAAATTCAACAATTTGGTACAAAATTAAACTCTTTGGTTGAAAAATCATATTTTCCTGAAAATATTTTTTTTTTATTTAAAGTTTTTTTTTATCAGAGTTTTTGTCTGAAAATTTAACTATTTGATTTTTGATTGTAAATTTATCCTGTATATAGTATAAGTAAAAAAATTTAACTACTTGGTAGAAAATTTATGTATTTTGTTGACAAGGCATCTTTTTGGGTAGAAAATTAATCTTTTTTGTTGAAATGTCAACCTTTTGGTTGAAAATTCAACAATTTAGTAGAAAATTTATATATTTTGTTAAAAAGTCTTTTTTTTATCCCCGTTTGTTCAAAGGTCAACTTTTTAGTTGAGAATTCAACAATATTGTTAAAAATTCATATTTCTTGATTGAAAAGTATCTTTTTTGTTTAAAAATTCATCTTTTCCGATTTGAAAGTCCACTTTTTTCTAAAACATTCGACTTTTCAGCTTAAAAACTTTACTCTTTTGTTAAGAATTTATCATTCATGGTAGAAAAGTTGTCTTTCTTGGTGAAAAATTAACTTTTTTGATGAAAATTCAACTGTCTTCTAAAAATTTTGTCTTTTTGTCTTGCGAATTTAAATATTTGAATGAATTTCAATTTTTTATGGTTGAAAATTCGACCATTTGATTGAAAATGCATTTTTGTATGCTGAAAATTCAACTATTTTGTTAAAAATTTAACTATTTTTGAAAAATTGAACTATTTGGTTAATTAGGTCGAAAAGTGAACTACATTGTTAAAAATTCATCCTTTTGAATAGAAAATTCATCTTTTTTTGTAGAAAAATCATCCTTCTTGTTTAAAAATTTATCTTTTTTGTTTAAAAATTACCTGTTTTGTTAAAAATTCCACTATCTTCGAAAAGAATCGTTATTTTTGCTTGAAAATTTTACCATTTGGTTAAATCTTTAACGATTTCATGGAAAGCTCGTACTTTTTACTGGAAGGTTCATCTATTCGGTTGTTAATGCAACTGTTTGGTTGAAAATCAATTTTTTGTTTTTGAAAATTTGTCTTTTTGTGTTGAAAATTCATTCAAAATTATTATTCTATTTGACATTCTTGGTACTCGTCAATAACAGGAAAATTGTTGAAATCGCCTAAGTTTCATAGAGTAACATCAGTTAAGGATGTTTCAATATTATATAATTGATTAGATTATTATTAATAATATTATAAACAAAATTAATAAACAACTGCATTAATCAGGTTTGTTTCGATAGAAAAATTCGTTTTTTTTTTCGATGTACATTTTTTTAATTAAGAAATTTATAATAATTTTAGCAAAATTATCATTTGTTGAGTAATATTATGATTTTTTTTAACACATTTAATAAACAAATGCATTATTCGGGCAGTTTTCGGCAGAGAAATTAGTTTTTTTTTCAATGCCAGTCCTTTTAGTTGGAAACTTCAGGACAATTTGAGCAACATTCATGATTAGTTGATAAATTTTATGATTTTTTTAAACAAATATAATAAACAAATGCATTAATCAGGCATTTTTCGATAGAAAAATTAGTTTTTTTTTGATTGAGATCTTTTAAAATAAGAACCTTATGATAATTTTAGCAAAATTTATATTTTGTTGATTGATATTATGATATTTTTAAACAAATTCAATAAACAAATGCATTAATCAGGCGTTTTTCGATAGAAAAATTCGCTTTTTCTATGTTCATTTTTTTAATTAAGAAATTTATGATAATTTCCGCAAAATTAATAATTTTTTGAATAATATTATGATTTTTTTGAACGCATTTAATTAACAAATGTATTATTCGGGCATTTTTTGATAGAGAAATTAGTTTTTTTTCAAAGTCAGTCCTTTCAATTGGGAACTTCAGGACAATTTGAGAAATATTCATGATTAATTGATAAATTTTATGATTTTTTGAAACAAATTTAATAAACAAATGCATTAATCAGGCATTTTTCATAGAAAAATTCGTTTTTTTTCTATGTACATTTTTTTAATTAAGAAATTTATGATAATTTGAGCAAAATTAATAATTTGTTAATAAGTTTTTTTCAATGCCAGTCCTTTTAGTTGGGAACTTCAGGACAATTTCAGCAACATTCATAATTAGTTGATGAATTTGATGATTTTTTAAAATAAATTCAATAAACAAATGCATTAATCAGGGATTTTTCGATTGAAAAGTTAGTTTCTTTCGATTGAAATTTTTCTAATAAAAAACTTTATGATAATTTTAACAAAACTAATAATTTGTTGACTAATATTATGATTTTTTCAAACAAACTTAATAAACAAATTAATTAATCAGGCTTTTTTCTATTTAAAATTTTTTAATTAGGAATTCCATGATATTTTTAGCAAACTTCATAATTTGTTGAATAATATTATGATTTTTTAAAACAAATTTGATAATAAAATTCATGAATCAGGCTTTTTTCAATTAAAAATTTTTTAAACAGGAATTTTACAACAATGTTAGCAAAATACATAATTTGTTGAATAATATTATGATTTCTTAAAACAAATTTAATAAACAAATTCATTATTCAGGCTTTTTTCAATAAAAATTTTTTAATCAGGAATTTTACAACAATGTTATCAAAATTCATAATTTGTTGAAAAATATTATGATTTTTATCAACAAATTTAATAAACAAATTCATTAATCAGGCATTTTTCTATAGAATAATTCGTTTTTTTCGATGTTAATTTTCAATTAAGAATATTATGATAATATTAGCAAAATTAATCGTTTTTTATTAATATTATGATTTTTTTGAACACATTTAATAAACAAATGCATTATTCGGGCATTTTTCGACAGAGAAATTAGTTTTTTCCAATGCCAGTCCTTTTAGTTGGAAACTTCAGGACAATTTAAGCAATATTCATGATTAGTTGATAAATTTTATGATTTTACAAAACAAATTTAATAAACAAATGCATTAATCAGGCATTTTTCGATAAAAAAATTAGTTTTTTTTTCGAATAAAATTTTTTAATCAAGAACTTTATGATAATTTTAGCAAAACTGATAATTTGTTGACTAATATTATGATTTTTTCAAACAAATTTAATAAACAAATGAATTAATCAGGCTCTTTTCTATTAAAAATTTTAATTAGGAATTTTATGATAATTTTATCAAAATTCATAATTTGTTGAATAATATTATGATTTTTTCAAACAAATTTGATAAACAAATTCATTATTTAGGCTTTTTTCAATAAAAATTTTTTAATCAGGAATTTTAAAATAACGTTAGCAAAATTCATAATTTGTTGATTAATATTATGATTTTGTTTTCAACAAATTTAATAAACAAATGCATTAAGCATGCATTTTCCTATAGAAAAATTCGTTTTTCTCGATGTAAACTTTTTTAATTAAGAAATTTATGATAATTTTAGCAAAATTAATAATTTTTTTAATAATATTATGAGTTTTTTTCAACATTCAATAAACAAATGCATTATTCGGGCATTTTTCGACAGACAAATTCATTTTTTTGCAATTTCGGTCGTTTTAGTTGGAAACTTCAGGATAATTTAAGCAATATTCATGATTAGTTGATAAATTTTATGATTTACAAAACTTATTGATTAAAAAAATGCATTATTCAGGCATTTGTCGATTCAAAATTCATAATTTTTTGATCGATTTAGTTAATTAAGTGCTACTCGTGTTGCCCATTGAGGATACCCTCTCAGCTTCTTCCCTCCCGGCAATTCATTGATTTTAGGAACTTGCACATTTCGCGACCAGGGTTCGAATTCCTCTCATCGTATCTGAACCCCTGTATTTTTATTAATTTTATTGCAACAAACCCCTCTACCTCTTTCACTGCCAATTTCGATTTTCTCAATCCTCACACCCAAGGATATTTATTTATGCAAAAATATTGAGAATCTTATAAAAAATTGAGGTGATATTTGAATTGGAAAATTGGCTTTTCTCACAAGCGGTGGTTTATAGTCGATTCTAACTATATAAGGACCATTCTGACAGTAGCTTATGGAATGGTCCGACACTCCTCAGGAAATTCTCTCTGGAAGTCTTATGGCGACTTGAGGGAGGCATCCGTTGCAACAATGAGGATGGGGGGAGGGGTTCGGAGTTTTTATGGTTAATCAAAGCCGCCTATCGGATCGGGTCGCATCGGACACGTGCCTTGAATGTGTTTGGTGGAGAGTGCTAGACATTAAGTGTCGAATACTACAAGTCCACTGTGTGGCGAACCGGGTGGTAACCCACCCAACATCAAATGGAGGAAACTTGCAACTGAAGCAAAATCAATTAAGTGCTCATGGACAAAAACAAAATCCCGATCTTGATACGCAGCATCGACAACCTAGGTTTTTCTCAGCTCTTGTCCCTGTTATCTTGAAGCAACGGGTTTCACTTTGGAAAGCAATTTCCAAAAACTGTGGAAGTGACGTTGACCATTCCTTTTGCTGGTTTGATCAATAATTTTATTTTATCTATACATCTGATGACCTTATGAAGCTCTTTGACTGGGCTGATTGCTAGAGAGATTGATCAGCGACATGGTCCGGAGCGGTGTTCCTATTCATTCTCAATCCGGGTATCAACATGAACTTCAATCCGAATCAATATGAAACCAATACCGAACCCATCTTTGAATCCGACGGAATCAGAGTGAATCCACCAATCTGATTGATCCTACATTAGTCCAAAATAAACTTTCATTTCTTCTTGATCCGTGCACCCAATCATATGGATCGGAGGTTCATGCAATAAGCAGGCCTTGGACTCACTACACTATTGACACTATTTTACACTTTTTTTGAGCGATTACACTATTTTGTTACTATTTCGAAAAAAATGACACTAAATACATTATTTTCTCATAATTCTCTCCTAATGCCACTATTTCTTTACTTTTCTTAAACAAATATTTTTCAACTTCTTCACTAATTAATTAATTATTTAATTAATTTTAATTTTTTTTTTTTTCAAATCAATTTTATTAATTTTTATTAATTTTTTAATGTTCATAATGTTGTTCATAATTATAATGTTCATAATTTTTTTAATTTATTAATTTTATTAATTTTATTTCTTAAATAATTTTAATTATTTAATTAATTAATCTATGACTAAATAGGGATTGTCTAAAATGTTGAATTTTCAAGCCAAAAAATGAGCTTTTAACAAAACAACCAGTGGTGTAGTCCTAAATGAAAAAGAGGCCTGGCGGTACTTTTCATAAACTACTTACAAGTTTGAGGAGAAGGGGGGGGTCTAAAAACTAACTATATTTTTAGGTAAAAGTTTTTTTTTTATTGGAAAGGCTACTATTATATTTTTGGTTCGGAATTCATCTCATTTGGTCAAAAATTTTATTGTTTGCTTAAAAATTTAATTGTTTTGTTGAAAATACAACTATATTGTTTAAAAGTCATATTTTTTATCAAAACTTCAACTACTTTGTTAAAAATTCATTTATTTAGTTCAAGGTTTATCTCTATGGTTAAAAATGTAACTATTTTGATGAAAATTCGTTTAATATTTGGTTAAAAATAAATTGTTTGAACTGACAATTAAACTATTCCATTTTTGGTCTAAAATTTATCCTTTTCAGTTAAAAATTTATGTATTTGGTTGAAAAATGATCTTTTTTTGTTGAAAGTTAAACTTTTTGGTTGAAGATTCATGGATTTTGTTAAAAATTCGTCTTTCTTGGTAAAAATTTAATCTCCTTGGTTGAAAATTTATTCTTTTTGGTTAAAAATGCAATTGTTTGGTTAAAATATCAACTGTTGCATGCCTCGTTGAGAATTCATTTTTTTTGGTTGAAAAGGCGATTATCTGACTTAAAGTTGAACTATTTTGAAAAAAGAATTAATTTTTGTTATGAAGGATTCATACTTATACCTGAAAATTCAACTTGTTTCTTTTAAATGAACTTTTTGTTATAAATTCTACTGTTTTGTAGGAAATTCATCTTTTTGGTTTGAAAATTCAACAATTATTGTAAGAAATTTAACTGCTTGGTTGAAAATTAAACATTTTGGTTGAAAAGTCATATTTTTGGGTTAAAAATTCAACTTTTTTGTGGATAACTCATCTTTTTGGCAGAACATTAATCTTCTTGGTCGAAAATTCATCTTTTTGCTTGAAAAATTGAACTTTGTTGAAAATTCATTTTTTTTCTTAAATTTTTTTACCTGAAAATTTAACTATTCCATCCTTGGTTAAAACTTTATCCTGTATACTGGATAAGTTGAAAATTCGTTTTTTTTATAGAGCATTAATCTTCTTGGTGAAAAATTCATCTTTTTGGCTTGAAAATTCAACAATTTGGTAAAAAATTAAACTATTTGGTTGAAAATTAAACTTTTTGGTTAAAAGATAATAATTTTGGGTTGAAAATTCAACTTTTTTGTAAATAATTTATCCTTTTGGCTTTAAAACTAAATCATTTGATTGAAAATTCATGTAATTTGTTCAAAATTCGTCAATTTGCAATATCGGATAAGAATAATCATAATACATGTTATAAAAATGATAATAAAAAATGTAAGAATCTCAGAAGGACAGTCTAAAAGTCAACAGTTTATGAGATAACGACTACATTGGTAACCAAATTAGACATTAAAGCATTATTCAGTTTGTCTTCTACTTTGCAAAAATGAGAATGGTTTATATTTTTGTTTTCACATTCGTGGTCACCCTCAATTCTATTGGTGAATATAATAATGAAATATGCATATCTACAATTTTCAATATATTTTAATCTAACGAAGTTTTTCTATTGTTACGGAATTTGTACCAATTTTAGAACCAGAAAGTACTTTGGCGTAAAGCTGAAACAGAAATTGTTCCGCCTTATTCCGTGTCCATATTGATACGAAATTCGTTCGCATTTTAGTCGCATTTTGGGTTAGAAATTAAGGACTTTTGGTGACTTTGACGGTTTGAATAGGTACAATTTTTAAGTGAATTTTGCCATAGCGCCCTGTGTATTCTGTTTTTTTTTTTTAAAGCAAGTATTTTTTTAAAGCTTTGGCGTTCAATCCACCCCTTTTCGAGTTCAATATGATTCTAAGCATGTGATCAACAAACCAATCATATTCTTTAAAGTATGCTAGAGCATTTTTATTCAAGAGTTTCGTTTGTCTGAAGAAAGCAGGAGAAACATTTTATCCTACCAAATTCTCGACAGACTTTACTAGTTTTCAGTACTTACTTGACTATGAGTTATCTGTTTGCTTTGCAGGAACTCTTTTAATACATTTTTTAAACAATTTCAATTTGCATAAACGCCTTGCTCGAACCGCCGCATCTTTGTTTAATATATTTGGATTATCCACTTTTAGGTTGAAGTTAGTTGAGGCTACCTATGGTATGCGTTAAACAAAACAATAAGTTATTCCTCTTTTTCTTTACAGGATTAAGTTCACAGTCCAACCGGAATCCTAATAGCGAACGTAATCCTGGTCCTTCTTCTTCTGTCAGGCAACATTGTCCTGACCCGTCTCCTACTCCTGAGGAACCTCGTCTCCGTGTTAGGTCCAGGTCTCCTCCTGGCAGGCCGCCTTCTGATCGAGTACTTGGATATGCACTAGGGCAACTTGGATATGTTCGGCTTATTCCCAGAATAAATAAGAACCGGCGATTCGAATTTCGAAGATACGTTTTTCCTGCCGATAAACCAATTCGAATGCGAATAGATAATAGGATATATATGCTTGCGCCAACCCAAGAATATATTGTACTATCAACATCCAATGGCGACGTTTTTGCAATATTGGAGTATAGTGGGATTCTTCGTGGAATATATATGCATGATGGAAGATATTTGAGAATAAAAATAAACATGATAAGCGGCGCAGTTGTAAATCTGACTGAAATTGAAATGAGGGAAGTTCAAGTAGGCAATATTCACCCAATCTTTCCACATAATTTTATTGAAGTCGTCGCGAATCACGATTCACTGCAGACCGTATACGTTTAATTAAATAAAATAATTTCAAATAAAGTATAAGATTGTTTGTAATTTTAAGTTGGATCAAAATTTATGTAACTGCTAATTACATTAAAAAGTCAATCTATTAAAGTTCTGAAGGCTACTTACTATCTTTCGTCAGTGCAACATAAGGTGGATCGAATTTTTCTCTTTTTAGAATTTTGATGCCGATTTTCTCCCCAAACTTGTTCGAAGCCAAAAAAAAATTAGTGCGTATTTTTTTATAGAAAAAAATTTAATTTTGATGTTCCGCAACCTCCATGAAATTTAACACGTGTTTCTCAAAATAAATACGACTTTTCGGTACATTTTCTTCAGAATCTTCAATATTAGCTGTAGAGTTTTGGCCCTCAATGTTGCTCTTCACAATTAGCGAAAAATTGCGAAGAAGAAGAAATTGACGAAAGCATCTTCTTGCTCATTGAAAAATACGTGTTCAACATTATGGGGTTTCATTTTATACCAATGAAGCATTTATCTATATGAACAAGATATTTTGTTTACATAAATATTTATTTCTTCAGTTGAAGGAAATGTTTTATTTGCTCAGTAGAATTAAATTATTCATAACAAACAAACAGTTATTCCAAACAAATTAATCATTTTTTTAAATCAAACGTTTAATAAATGTACGTAATTTGCCCTGATAAAGTGCCGAAATGATTAATTATGAATAAAAAACAGCAAAAAGGAGAGTGTAAACTAGGATGGCGATTTGAAAATAGGATTTTTTTTAATCGAGTGGAACCAGTTCATTCCAAAACATGTTTTTTTAAATCATTTTGTCAAAATCGGTCGATGTTTTCGAAAAATGTCAATCGATTTCTAAACATCTTGACACATTCAAAATATTTTTGATTTGAAATAGGAAATTTTGTAAAAGAATTAGAATTCTAAATTGCAACATCCGATTATTTTTTGCCCCAAGAATCACAATTCTGATTCGGAACAGGAAATTCTGTAAAATAAATAAAATTCTAAATTTGAGCAGGGTGTTTTTTTAATTCCGTTCTTCTAAATCAGAACTGACATTATCTTTCAAAATTGCCGTTTCATGTCAACAATTCTCTGTTCCAAGTCAAATAATTATTGATAATTAATCAATAATAATTGTAAATTCTCCTTTTATAAATCAACATTAAAATTATTTTCCAAAATTTCCCACTTAATCTAAAAAATTACCTGTTCCAAGACAAAATTATAATTCACTTCCAAAATTTCCTGTTCTATGTCAGAATTATATTCATTTACGCAATTCTCTATCACAATTCAGAAATATTGTAACTTTCTTTTTGCAAAATTTTAAAGAGTCAATTTTAGAATTGTGAAGAAATCGGACTTGGAATAGGGATTTTTTTATATCCTCTTCTAAAGCAAAAATTAAAGTATTTTCCAAAATTCCCGTTCTATATCAAAAATCCACTGTTCGAAGTCAAATTATAACTCATTACGAAAACTTCCTATATCCTGACGTCAAAACTATAATTCTTAACGGAATTTCCTGTTCAAAAGTGAACCTAAAATGTAAATTATAAATTATAAGAAAACTTATTTTCAGTCCTGAAACGACCTAACGGAACACCTTAACAATGTGTCAGAAGTAAGATTCATCGCAATAATTTTTTACCAGAGAAAAAAAATTAGCGGAGCGGGGGGGGGTAACGTTTACGCAATTCCAAAATTCATATTTGTATTTGGCACTCATGTTATCTCATTATGTCACGTTATCTCATGGATTATACGCTTGAGCTTGTTCTTTTGAGATCTTATATTTACTTTACATAAGCCAGTTTTTATCCAATTTTTTGATAAAGCTTGATGTTTTTCACAATTTTTTTATATTTTGATTAAACGTGTCAGAACTAAAAAAATAAAAAGAATGTATCTAAATCTGAGGTGTGAACAATTCGAATTTACAGAAGGACAATCGAAAAATCAACAGTTTATGAGATAACGACTACAATTTTAACCAAATTTGACATTAGAGCATGAATCAGTTTTTCTTCTTCTTTGCAAAAATGAGTATGGTTTATATTTTTGTTTTCACATTTGCCGTCAGCCTTAATTATATTGGTGAATATAATAATAAAATATGCATATCTACAATTTTAAATACATTTTGAGCTAACGAAGCTTTCCTATTGTTACGGAATTTGCTAGTGCGCTAGTTCGCGACACTAGCACAACCTAAATTTCAGATCACAATTAGAGTGGAGGGGATGGGAATTTTCTGACCCGTTTCTTTCAACGCGATTTTTAGTAGCACCACAAGGTCCTAGAGGCGCCTTTCTCGAACCGCCGCATCTATGTTTAATATATTTGGTTCAGCCACTTTTAGGTTGAAGATAGTTGAGGCTCCTTGTGGCATGCGTTAAACAAAACAAAAAGTTATTCCTCTTCTTTTTTTCAGAATTGAGTTCACAGTCCGACAGGAATCCTAATAGCGAACGCAATCCTGGTCCTTCTTCTTCTGGCAGGCAACATTCTCCTGACTGGTCTCCTACTCATGAGGAACCTCATCTTCGTGTCAGGTCCAGGTCTCCTCCTGGCAGACCGCCTTCTGATCGCGTACTTGGATATGCACTAGGGCAACTTGGATATGTTCGGCTTATTCCCAGAATAAATCAGAACCAGCTATTCGAATTTCGGAGATACGTTTTTCCTGCCTATACACCTATTCGAATGCGAATAGATCAAAGGATCTATGTGCTTGCGCCAGCCCGAGAATATATTGTACTATCAACATCCAATGGTGATGTTTTTGCAATCTTGGAGTATAGTGGGATTCTTCGTGGATTATATATGCATCATGGAAGATATTGGAGAATAAAAATGAACATGATAAGCGGCGTAGTTGTAATAATGACTGAAATTGAAATGAGGGAAGTTCAAGTAGGCAATCTTCACCCAATCTTTCCACATAATTTTATTGAAGTTGTTGCAAATCAAGATTCACTGCAGACGGTGTATCATTAATTAACTACACAAATTTTCAATAAAGTATAATATTGTTTCTAATCCGAAGTCGGATCAAAATGTATTTAACTGCTAATTACAATAAAAAGTCAATCTATTGAAGTCCCGAAGGCTTCTATCTATCATCAATGTCACATAAGGTGGTTGAAATTTTTATCTTTCAGGAATTTTGACGCTGATTTTCTCCCCAAACTTGTTCAAAGCCTTGTTCAAAGTTCTTCAGAATCTTCAATATTAGGTTTTCAGTCTTGGCCCTTAATATTCCTCTTGACAATGAGCCAAAAATTTCGAATCAAAAACTGCGTTTTGAATTTGACCGTCATAAGGCAGTTTTATGGGGTCCAAAAAAAAAAGCTGGCTCAGTTTAACCCTCAAACAGCACTAGTGTGCCGTTTACGTATGCGGGTTTGAAGTGAGCCGTTAGAGGGTCAAGAGAGTGAATAATAATATTTGGTTCGACGAATAATTTTTCCTAACTTAGTCAATTATTTTTGATCTGGGTTTTATGGCTAATTATTAGTGGAAGTGTTCACGGTCAACTCGATAAGCCTAATATGAAAGATTCGGAATAAAATTGACAATAGCGTCTTTTTACTCGTGGGAAATACGTGTTAAACTTCATGGAGTTTGTGGAAGATCTGAATATCATTTTTTTAAATGACTTATTTTGTTTGGATTACAACAAGTTTCATTGAAAATTAGATTATTAGCTGGAAAATTCCAAAGAATTCAAATCTATAGATTCTGATATTTTTAAATAATTTAAAATACATGCAAAACGGGTTTAGTAGCCTATTAAAATATTATTAAAATCACTTCTTCTACACTTCATCCCCTCTCCGTAGGGCAATAATTCACTATATTAAAAAATACAATCTGAAAGAATAAAGAAGGACTCTGGTTTAGATACGTTTATTTTTTATTTAATTTTACCTTGAAAAACTCAAATAATTTTATCACTGAATTGTAAATATATTCTTATTTATACTAGAACATATTTTAAAATTTTTAAATCATCAAATAATGATTATATTATTTAATCAGTTAATTACCCTGGTCGACAAAATAACACAAATACTCTATATTCTTATTTTATATTTGTCCTCAGCAGAGCTTAATTGTATGTGAACCACCTCATATTTATGAAAATCAGATAAGAAGTACCATAATTGTCATAAAAATTGTAAAAATGAATGTAATAATTCTAAAAAGGACAATCTTGAAGCCAATAATTTGTGAGATAACGACTACTTGGCATATGTACCCTTTAATGATTTAGATGCTTAGTTACACTACTACTCAATTATCCATCAACACATTATTCAGTTTTTCCTCAATTTTGAAAAAATGCGAATGGTTTATACTTTCGTTTTCTTTTGGGCGGTCATCCTTCATTCTACTGGTGAATATAATGATATATCTTCAATTCTTAATATATTTTGAGCTTAGTTCAAATAACAATTGTTCGATTTGATACGCGTCTATATTTGTTCGAAATTTGTACACATTTTAGTCACATATTGGGTTAGAAATTTGGCACTTTTGTTTACTCTTTTGATTCAAATATTTCACTGTTTTCAAGTAAATGGAGTGTGAGAGGACCAAAGTTCTCTTTCCTCTCTCTCTTTCAATACGATTTTTAGTAGGGCAATACATTCCTAGAGTTGCGTTGCTTGAACCGCCGAATCTATGTTTAACATATTTGGGTCAACGTCTTTGAGGTTGAAGATGGTTGAGCCTCACTGTGGCATGTGTCATACGAACAAAAAATTATTCCTCTTTCTTTCTCGCAGAATTGAGTTCACAGTCCGACGGGAATCCTAGTAGGGAACGCAATCCTGGCCCTTTTTCTTCTAACAGTCGTTCTCCTGACCGGTCTCATACTCCTGAGGAAACTCATCTCCATGAAAGGTCCAGGTCTCCTCCTGGCAGGCCGCCTTCCGATCGAGTACTTGGATATGCACTAGGGCAACTTGGATATGTTCGGCTTATTCCCAGCACTAATAGGGACCGGCGATTCGAATTTCGAAGATATGTTTTTCCTGCTGATAAACCAATTCAATTGCGAGTAGTACCGTATGGCAATATTCACGTATCAACCCGAGAACATATAGTATTATCAACATCTAATGGTGACGTTTTTGCTATATTGGAGTATAGTGGGATTCTTCGTGGAATATATAGGAGAAATAGAGCTCGCACGAGAGTGAAAATAAATATGATAAGTGGCGCAATTGATAATATGACCCGAGGTGAAATGAGGGAATGTGAAGTTGGCAAAAATCATCCAATCTTTCCTAATCGTTTTGCTGAAGTTGTTACAAATCAAGATTCATTACAGACTGTGTACCATTAATTAACTTAAATAACATATCAAACGAAATATAATACTTTTTTTTTAATCCGAAGTCGGATCAGATTCTATGTAACTGATATTGCATTAAAAAGTTCATGTATTCTGGTTCTCAAGAGTTCTTTCTATCCTCAGCCAACGCCCCGTTGGGTCGTCCAAATTTTGTTCTGTTTGGAATATTCATGCGACCCTTCTCCCCCCCCTCCCCGCCCCCGTCCTGAGCGTTCAACACGTGTTTCCTATAAGAAAAAATACTTTTTTGTACATTTCATTCAGAATCGTCAATGTAGGTGCATAGAGTTGGCCCTCAACATTTCTATTCACAATCTGCCGTAGAATACGAATCAAAATTTTTTTTTGGAATTTCACCCCCATAGGGTCGTTTTTTAGGGTCCCAAAGAACCAAAATGAGTAAAAAAATTAGGTTTTGCGTGTTTTTGGCGTTAGTTATCATTTCATGCAGTTTCTTTCAGTACAAATTGTTTCTAATACATGAAATATTACTCTATGCTGATGACTAGATGTTTCCGTAAATTAGTGAAACATTCTATGATTGTTCATAGCAATTTAGTTTCAGAATAGTATTTAATTATTCATGGAAAATCCCAGGTCTAGATAGCCCCATAAGGAACAGGTGATACACATTACAAATAAGATGTGACGGCAATCAATTTGACGATTGAAATTAAAAATAGGTATTTAACAATAGTGAAAATATTAAATATAATAGACATAATTAGACCTGGGCTCTCAACAGTATGAAATTGTAAAAACACATTTATTTTTTCTTTACTAAAAGGGCAACAAAAAGTTGAAAAAATCAGCAAAAACCGCATTACTCTAAGAGAAACTCATTACCAACGAAAATAAATTGTTTGTTAAATATAATAATAAATTGCCTTAGGAATTAGCTTTGTTAGGTTTAGAAAATTATTTGTTATCCGTATTCTATAGCTAATTATAAAGGGAAATGTTGACGATCAACTCGATACACCTAATATTAAAGATTCTGAACAAACCTTTAAATATAATATTTTTTCAACGCATTCACTTTTTTGTTGAGCCCCAAAATTTGGCCGAAAATGAGATTATTAGAAAATTCTAAATAAATGTAAATGTATGAATTCTCACAAAGGAATTCACTATAACTCGTTTTTTCGATTATGCAAAAAAAAAATGGCAGTGTACCTCAACTTCAACTATCATCATACGTCGTGCATAGCGCGCGTCTAGTTTTTTGGTTTAAAATGAAAAATAATATACAATAACTAACATTCTGCCCAGTGTGTATGAAGAAATGCATGGACGTGAAGGAAGCTAGAATAGTATGCCAGGACCGAAAAGTGTGGCGACAAATAGTTTATAGAAAGAATGTGAGTAGAGTGAATGATGCCTGAAACAAAGAGCTTAGATACTAATGGGCCCAAGTGAGGAACCTTATATAACAATTTTGTCCGGCTCTTCACGTGGGATGATCTCTAGAGAGATTGATCAGCAACCTGGGTTGGAGCAGCATTGTGGAACGAACGTTTCATCCAAATAAATAAAACGACAGTTCTAAATCAATCAACAATATCTATACGTTACACCTATATACCTATCTACCCCATACCTATATACCCATCCACACACTACTACTTTCCAATCGAGCAATTCACGCCTACCCCGAAAGGGAAATGGCTTCATGGTATAATAATAATAATAATAATAATCCTAGATCTTTCGTACTTCGCATATACCTACCTCGAGATAAAGGGGATAGAGGCTTGCTAAGCTTGGAGTATCTTCATCAAAGAACGGTTCTGACGACAGCCTGCTCAGTTCTAAATAGTAGAGATTTTCTTATGCGACTCGTACACCCACATGAAGTCGTCAATGTTGCGGCGTTTCTATACCTTGCCGCAGATAGGGCCGGAGAGGAGCTTGGCCTGTCATTTGATTCTAGCGACACAACACATGGCCTAGCATCACTAACACCTTTGGTATTCAAAAGTCGTGTACAGGAAGCAGAATATACGATTCTACTAGGAAAGCAAGCTGACAAGCCCCTTAATGGTAAATTCTACGGCATCATACATAGGGATGAGCTCTCGATAGGATTGTCCAACATGTTTCTTAAGTCAGCTGGATTGAGATCAGAGACTGAGGTATTTCTTTTTGCCTGTCAAGACGGCGTTATAGACACCTCAGTTTACCGTGAGCGCATTATGAATATATATTATAAATATACTGTGGAGCATGCAAGCAAGAGCCGGAAACACTTAGGCATGTTCTGAGTGACTGCTCAAAGTATGCACGTTACGGGTACATAGAGAGACACGATGCGGCTCTAAAAGTATTATATTACCATCTTAGGCAATTTTATGTTGTTGATCTATTGCCCCTCTTTCCATACGCCCAAGGGGAACTCGAGTCCGTTGTGGAGAATGATCAGTGTAAGATCTACTCGAATTTCTCATTCTCCACCACTCAACGTATCAGTGCTACGAAGCCTCATATTGTCCTCCAGGATCTGAAAACCAAGATCATTTACGTGATTGAATTCTCGGCACCAGCCGATGGCAATATCACGACATGCTGTTGCTGGAACTTCAAGTAATTTGCTTCGAGCGTCTCCAATCGTGCCCGGAGCATACCGCGCGTGTGTACAGTCGGAACCGATTGGAACGAATTTCTTATTCGACTAGCAAGTTTCACTTGCTCAAGAAGGCATAGCTCAGCTTGTGTTTTCGACATTTTTAATGACCGAACTTTTTAATGACGCGACAAGTAATTAAATTAGATGAACCGTTTGAACGAAATGTCTCAATGTTGTCACAGATAATAAAATATTTGAATCTTCGTCCCGAAAGTTGATTAATGCAATCTTACGAAATGTATTTGTTGACTCGAGATTAATACACTAACACGAATTGCTGCTATTCGTAGTTAAAATAAAAATAAAAGAGATAGGTCACGTGGTCGAATTGTCCGACTCGAAAGTATTAGTAATAATCAAGAATGGAATTAATTAATTCTATGAATCACCACAATCATTGTGAAATATAAGTAAAGTTAATTCTCGAGAGTGATTGCATAAATTTCACTCAAAACACGAATCGTCCCGTGTGATTGGCAGGTGTAAACTGTAGTCAGCTGCCAAGGGTATACGCGTTCCGAGAAATTACGTACACTGACTCGAAACGTTACACAATTGCTGAGAATATACTGTCGAAACCAATAAAAATGATTGGATTGTAATATACGTTACTCCTGGTTTCCTCGCTGCATGTATGATTTAGATGAAGCTTTGTTATTCCTGTGTGCCTTGAACTTCACTATGTAATTCACAACAATCCTCTTATTTCACTTCGAATAATCCCGGGAGGTTTCACTGAGTAAAAAATTGGTTTGATATATTTGTATCACGATGCACACATTTTAATTGCACTCGCGAACTACACAGAAGATAAGATTTACTTTATCCGGTTTTCGAAGGACCAAAAATATTCGCGAGCCAGATAAGTTTATGTGAGAAAAACAGATGCAATATTTAAAAACCTTCTTGACGACAAATACATTAAAGACAGGTCACTGAGAATAAATAATACGACTGAATTATTTTAATGTTAACAAATTGCTCAAAAAATCGAATTTGTTTATATTTAAATCATTTCTAAAATTGATATACAATTAAATTTGAACTTTTCTACCGAAACAACGCGACAAGTTCTTAATTTAACGTTCGTACGACGACTAAATTTGCTTGCAAAAAGTATGAAAAGCTCTCACTCATTCAAGGAATATGACTCAGTGATAGAAGAATAAGGATAGAAGAAGAAATCGATAACGCTTTAAAATTAGAATTCCATTAAAATGTAAACATATGAAATTAAAGTCAAAATGAAAAGTCGATGTTAAATAAGTGAAATTAAAATAAAACAATGTACTTAATAAATTATATCAGTCAATTCCGAACAATTGAAAAAAATTTTAACAGTGTAGAATAAATTTATTTAGAACTTGTATAAAATGGAATTATCAATTTTCAACAGCGTTTCTTGAATCCCATTGTTCAGTATCAGGAATATATTTCTCTAAAGTAGTGATCCCTTATTAAACCAGACACATGTCTTTTATTAATTCAAAGAAACGAACTCCTTAAATGTATTATTTTAACAAAATAAATTTTTCAAACCTTCAAGTAAATTAATTTCTTTCAACTCAAAAGATCCAGCTTGATGCATTTGTTTGATTCAATGAGCTCGTCCCCCCGCATCAAACAGTGCGCCTCTGAATCAATCAATTCCTCGGAAGAATCTTCTTATTTAAAATTTTTGTAGAAGAATGTTTTAAATTTTAGCAGCTTTAAAAATGCATAGATTTTTAATATTTTGGAAAATGTAATGATCTAAATAGATTGGTTAAGAGTCACTCATTCAATTTTTCTTTAGTTATTCTTATATTAAAGAGACAAGTGTCTAGTACAAAAGATCTTTAATTCAGGTAAAATATTCATACATACATATACATATATACATATACATACATATATACATATACATATACATACATGTATAGAGGTATAGAGATAGAGAGAGTTGATACATTTTTACCAATGAAGCATTTCCTTGGGCAAACGTTTGTGTCGTTCCGTCTATACAAAAGAAATATGTATTAATAGGTTGTTAAGAATGTTGATGGTACTATGTTTCTAGCCTTTTCGTTGTAAGTGTTTTGGAATCGCGTTTCGGGTAAAAGGGGTAACCCTATCTTTAAATTCTCCCCTCGCAAGTTGTCAAAGCGGCTACGCCTGGCATCCAGCTCGCGCTCTGCTTGCAACGGAAGCATATATAGCGGTTTGTGATTTATTACAGGTTGTACAGCCCCTTGCTTAGCTATGGTTCCGGTCGATTTTTGTGATGGGGTTAATATGGCTTGCGCTGATTTATCACCCTTTTGTTTTATTAAAACTAGATTGTCGGTTGAAGGATATTTTAGAGCGTTTGAGGGAGATTCTACTTCTTCTGGGAAATCTGCATATTTATTTTCTTCACCAGTTCCTTCATTTCTAACTCCTTGAGTTTCGAGTTCATACAGTTCGTTTTCAGTCTGGTTTAAAAATGAGTTTATTCTTTGATCGAATTCCGTTTCACTATCTAGTTCAAGTTCGTCGACGGCTTTTATATTAAATTTTTGTGTTGATCCCGTTCCTTTATAATCAGTTATCTGAGCCTGCGCAACTTTGGACTCTTTATCGATAAAAGGAATATGATTCAAAGGGTTCGAATGAGCAATTATATGATTATGCCAAAATGAAATTTTAACCTTTTCTTGTCGGAGGTATTCTCTTCCTAGAATTCCATCTGTGTGTAGAGGAAAATGTGGAGAGATAACGTGAAAGACTACCGAGGATTTTTCTATGGGTAGCTTTATTCTGCCTATAGCAAAGATTCTTTCTTGAGTTCATTCTGTTATGTCTATAGATTCATCTTGGTTTACTAATAATTCTTCGTTAAACGAATTTAATTTTATAATATTAATATCAGCTCCTGTATCGATTAAAAAGGAAACTTTTGTTTTATTGAAAATAGGTGGTGAAAATTCTACTGCTGGGGATTCTAAATTAAATTTTGAATCGAAATTTGTCCGTGTGTTCTCATGACTTGTACGCTTGTATGCCGCGTCTAGCTCTCCATGGTCGTCGTTGCGTCTGTACGACGAACAGATTCTTAGTTTAAATGGTCTGTATTTGTTGCAAAAGGGGTTTAAATATTGAATTCATCCGGTAAATAGTATGGATTAGGATATCCTGTAGTTTGCAACTGAGAAGTTGAAAAATAAGGGTAAGGGTTAAATGTATGCGGATGCTCGTATGGAGGAATATGGTTATACGGAAAATCTTTAAATTCTTGCGTGTCGGAAATTCCGTTCGGTTTTTGATCATAAGCTTCATAGAGGTGTGCAGTCGTTGTGAAACGAACATGAGCACCAGGATTACGATCATATGAATCTAAGAAACTGGGGTGAGAATATCTTGATTCATGATAAGGGTTTGTAGGATATTGAGAATTTAACTGCTGTCTCGCTTCATATTCGAGCGCCACTTTTAAAGCAGTATCTAAACTTAAAGGGTTGCGTGCTTCCACTAAACCTGAAATACTATCCGGTAATCCAAGTTTTAAAGCTTCAAGAGCACAGTCGTTTAGCGGGGCTAAGAGTTGCTCCAGATTGGGATATTTATCTTCGAATGCAGCTTGAGCTCCTGATCTTAAAAGAATCACGCGATCAAAGAATTCACTGACGTTTTCTTCTCGTCTCATTCTAATAGTAGAAATTTCATGCAGACAGCTTGCATAGGTTTTACGAGGGGCGAAACGTTGTTTTAAGTGTTTAACTAGATCTTTAATGGTTTCAACAGTTTTCCCATGGTTACTATCTTGGGCGCCTTTTTAAACGGGCTAAAACTGCTTTGAGATACTGTTTTTCACAGTTGGCTGGCACGGAAGATTCCCCATTTATGATATCCTGAATGAAGTCCCGGACTCGCATATTTTTCCATCATAGCTAGGGATATTTACAACCCCTTTTTGTACGGCAAAACATTCTGCCGTAGAAGTCATCATTGCTTCGCTGAGAGTACGATTAATATCGCCATCAAACTGGGTTTCATTTGTAATATTATCAGGCATTTTGCGAGGTTTTCGTTTAAAACTGAGGATGAATTTGGTTAATCACTGAGAAATTCGGGTATGGTTTGACCTAGTTGGGACAAAAATGACTTTCCGACTATTCCCGATATTTCACACGGAAGTTCTATTGTTATAATGTTCAAATCAACAATTTTTCCAAAATTTGAACTTTGATGACGCCCATTTTACTTTACTTCTCAAACGTATTTCGATTCAAGTAAAAAAACAGTAACAAAAAAGTATAAAACAATTAATTTTGAAATTTTATATCCTTTTCTAGAGTGCGGACTGATTTTCAAAGTACAACTTTTAACAAGCGTTTTTAATTTTGAAAATTAAAATAAGTTTAAAATTTTCTTCTGATCTTTGAAAAATCAGCAATGAAACGATAACACTTTCACGTATCCACATCAGTGAAATTAACGAAGATGAACTCTATTGCATTGATTTGATAACATAAGTCCAAAATGATACTGCGTAAAATCTTTGAGTAGATAGCACAAAACGATTATCTAAAGTTAGCTTTTAGTTTATAAAACCGTGATATGTTTATCCATTAATCCGTTTGAACTTTCTTTAGGGCTACGTATAGATTATGTTGTATTTTTTTTGAGAAAGAAGGTGAGTTATCAACATTTCAAAGTGATTGATCTCGATAAGGGATGGTGGTTTATCCACCTGAATTAAGCAAATATTCACGAATGGGTTGTAAGAAAGCAATTTCGAGAAATGGTAATTTTGATTTATTTGAAATTTTACTCATTTATTATTTGTGGATTGTTGGCAAATATTCACTTAAAACAATTATTAAGATTCGAATATTTTATGAAAATGACTCCATCATAAATGCGTCATTTGTATAAAAGTAAAAACTCAGCTGAAATGATAATTGTGTTTATTAGATGCAGTATCATGCGTTATAATGCAAAACTCGCCTTAGCGAGCAACAGAGGAAGCGCTTGACCAAAGAAGCGACAGTCAGATCCCTGTAATGAAGAGAAGTCATATCTTACTCATCGATAACTTCCAACGAAACAGGATGCTCTGCAGCGCATTTATGGCCAGCAACGACCGTCCACGTATACCAGAAGTGTGAAGGAACAGAGCCCTGAACCGTGCCCTTTTGAGCGCCCGAGATCGGTTATTGTCCACCCCTCCTAATCGTGCCTTTCGAACACACGGCCAAAATATTGAGAGGTCCTATTTTCGGCATCGCTTACGTTTTTTTTCTTCGTTGACAATATTGGTCATAATTATTACTTGTTTGTAGTTTTTTCGGATCATTCTCAATGGAGAAGTTACAAACATTAACGTATTTGATAATTAAATATTAATTGTTTAAAAAATTTGTAATAAAGAAAAATTTTTTTCTTCACATTTTGTCGCAAATCATTATCGGTAACCTCACAACGACATAAAATAATGGGGCAATATGATCAATTTAAATTTTAGTTTATATTTTTAACAGCTTTCTTTTATTATTGAATTGTATCTTTGACTTGAATAAGGCATTTAGTTAAATTATTAATTACACAGGACCACAAAAGCTAAACCCTTGCAACACGGACCAGACTAGGTGGATCTTATATGTTCGGGGTCGCTGAATTCGAATCCATTGTCCGTTTCGTCCCATCAGGTCAGGGTCAAGGTCAGTTCTAGGTCAAACTTACAAAATTCATCGCTAACCAATTAAGTCAGGGTACCTACAGGTTTTCGGGGTCCTAAATGCAAATCCGTTGTCCGTTTGGTGTTATCAGCTCAGGGTCAAGGTCAATTCAAGGTCAAACCTACAAAATTCATCGCTAACCAAATAAGTCAGGGTACCTATAGGTTTTCGGGGTCGCTGAATTCAAATCCGTTGTCAAGGTGAGTTTTCAGACTCACTGACTGAGAAAAAATTAATTTTAATCCGGTATCTGCCTGTCGTCATTTTTGTCGTCGTTGACTACAAACACGATAATTTTTGAAAGCCAACGGTTCTGATTTTACTAATCGAAAATGCTTTCGAAACAATTAAAAACTCCATTTCCCAGCAAAACTATACGATACAAAAAAAATATTAATCAGCAAAATTCTTCATCTCATTAAGGTTCACAAATTTTCTTAACAACACAAGGTACAATAAAATGTTGACGGGTAAAATGTCTCACATAAAACAGAAGTCCCGGACCGTGGTACAGAAATTAATATAACAAAGATATATTTAATATAATAGAGTTAAACAGGATTTGCATGTTGGTGGCGGACGTGAAAACGTGTTCAGTGACAGGTGGTGAGAGGATTTTACGGAATTTATGTGGAAGGTGTGAGTGGAGTGTGAGGGTAAAAGCCGTGGAGGTGAGTAGGGTTGTGTGGGGTGAATTGGGGAGATAAAAATTAATTTTCAGCGTAGTTGTGAGGTGGGATTTAGTTAGATAAGTAAAGTGAAGTTAGGTTGGCAAGAGATCGGGGAGTTTGTGGTCAGGAGTTTTGGGCCTTCGAGGGGCACAAGGGTGGTTCTCGTAGTTTTGGGGGATGTTAACGGAGAGAAAGGGTTATCTGCAGGGGCTGTAAATGGGCTAAAAAAAGTGAGATGAAGGGAAAAATTGGGGCAGTAGGCGGTAAGAGTCTTCAGAGACATCTATTGGCTGCATAAGGTACTGCATGGAGAGCTTCTAGTTACCGACGGAAGAGCGGCAGGAAGTCAGTGAGAGTTCTGGCAGTGCTGGTAGTGAAATTGATGGGGAGGAAATTTTCCATACGCCACGACGGCCAATAGTGCGTGGCCGGGTGTCGAGCGGTGCGTCGGGGAGAGGGGAAAAGCGGAACGGTGGAAACGAAGGTAGCGAGAAGGTGAGGGAGAGAGCGTCTGGCGCAAGTGAGGGGGAGGATCTCTTGAAGAGGAAGAGAGACAGTCAATAGAGTCCGGAGAAAAGCGCGGTAGAGTGCGTTCAAAAAAAGCGGTAGAACATGAAGGTCCCCCCCCCCTATAGAGGGGCAGTCGGAGAAGGAGGCTCTCGGGATGTTATTAGGCGAGAACAGGGGACTGAGGCAGGACGTAAGGGGGACTAAGGAGCAGATGGAAGGTATGAGGAAGACTTGAGAATCAGAGATGAGAAATGGGAAAAGGACGTGAGAGCTGAGGGCGAAAGTAGAAGGATTAGAGGGAGGTAGTGTCAGTAAGGATGGAAAACGAAGTGAAAATAAATCAGATGGAAGAGGAGATTAGAGTTTAGGAAAGGGCGGATAGGAACTGAGAATGGAGAGAAAAGAAAAGGCACAGAGGAGAAATAATATTGTGATAAGAGGGTTGAAGCTAAAGAGTGGGAAAGAAAGAGAGGGCGTGGAAGCGGTGCTACAAAGCATAGGGTAGATTAAGGGCAAGGTACGGAAAGTTAGGGTGGAGGGGAGAAGGAGAAGGAAGGGGCGGTTGTGGAGTTGGAAAGCTGGGAAGAGAAATGGGGGGTAGTGCGAAATAAAAATAGGATAAGGGGATTTTCATCGATCACGATTTGACGAGGAAGGAAATGGAGGTGCAGAGAATGCTGAACAACAGGACTGGATGGAGGACAGAGGCTAGGTGGTGGCAAATTATATGGGACAGGGGACGAAGAGGGAGAATACACATATGTAGGTAAGGTAGGGATATCAGTGATAGACTATGTAGTCATGAATATGCAAGAGTGGGAGGAGATGGAGAGATTCGCAGTAGAAGGGAAGATAGAATCAGACCATCAACCATTAGGGTTATGGATAAGGGGGGAGAGCGGCGGAAGGTCAGGTGGGGAAGAAGTGTCGACGGGGGAGAGGGTAAGCTGGACGAGGGAGGCGGTAGAGAAGTATCAGGAGCAGTTACGGAGGGTACGGTTTGAAGGGGAGTTGGTGGAAGAGTTATGGGAGGATTTGAAAGAGAAAGCGAAAGGGTGGGTGCAAAAGAAGGTATTCAAAAAGAAGAAGAAAGGAATGATGAAGCCGTGGTGGGATAAGGAGTGTAAAAAGATGAAAAGGAAGGTGAAGAGGAAGTACAAGAAGTGGAAAGAGGGAACTGCGAAAAGGGAGGAGTACGTAGAAATGAGAAAGGGTTTTAGATTGATGTATCACAAGAAAGAACAGGAAAAGGAGAAAGATCTGGGGGACAGATCTTGGGAGGCAGATACGGAGAAGTTGCATGTCGAGGAGATAGAGAAGTAGATAAGGAAGTTAAGAAGTTCAAAGGCAGTTGGGCTGGACTGGGTAGGAACGAAGCGTGGCTGTTTAGTAAACAAGAAGTTAGAGAGAGACTGATGGAGGTAGTGAAGAAAGTACGGAGAGGGAGGGAGAAGAGAGGGGTTCATAGTGCCATTGTATTAGAAAGGAGATAGGGATAGTCAGTAAAATTATAGAGGGATGACGCTAATAAATACAACGTATAAAGTATACGCGTTGGTGCTGGCAGAGAGGCTGCGGAAGGATGTCGAGGGGAAAGGAATATTGCCGGAGACGCAGGCGGGTTTTAGGGCGGGTAGGAGTACTATCGACAATATCTACGTTCTGCAGCACGTGGTGGATAGAGAATTATCAAAGGAGGCGAGAGTGTACGGATTTTTCGTGGATCTCAAAGGTGCGTTTCCTTCGGTGGATAGTGGAAGGTTGTAGAAGGCGATGGAGGATAGGGGAGTGGAGAGAGGCCTGATCGAAAGGTTAAAGGAGATATATGAACAGACCAAAGATAAGGTAAGAGGTGGGGAGGGGATTTCGGAGGGATTCTGGATGGATAGGGGGTTAAGGCAAGGGTGTCCGCATAGCCCAATGCTTTTTGCGATTTTAATTGCGGATATGGAAAGTAAGTTGGAGGCCGGGGTGGTAGGAGGAGCCAGGGTAGGAGGGGTTAGAATTTGGTCACTAGCGTATGCAGATGACATAGGGTTGCTGGCTACAAGTGAGGAGGCGTTAAAGGAGATGATGAAGAGGTTGAGAAGATACTTGGATAAGAGCAGGTGAGAGCTGAATGTGGAAAAGTCCAAGGTTATGGTGTTCAGAAAAGGAGGTGGGAGGGATAAGGGAGGGGAGTGGAAGTGGAAGGGAGTGGTGGTGCAGGAGGTGAAAGAGTTTCTATACATGGGCTTTGTGTTTCGGAGGAATGGGGGAGTGGATGGTCACATAAAAGAAAGAGTGAGGAGGGCAAATGTGGTGATGAGGCAGGTGTGGGAGTTGGGAAAGAAGTTATTCGCAGATGATTTTGAAAGGAGAATGAAATTGTTTGACTCACTAGTGACAAGTGTGCTATTGTATGGAGTAGAGGTATGGGGGTGGAAGGAAAGTGAAGAGGTAAATAGGACACAGGAGAGGTATGTGATTGTCCAGCAGGATGTAGGTCCGTTGGGATTCTTCAATGGCAATGTGGGTAAACTTTGGTAAGACGTATGCACTTTCCGAACCATTTACTAATACCGTCTGGAATACTGGTATTGGATGTAATTGGTACGCTTGGTAGTAAGATGGTTCCACTAGTGGAATGTGCACTAGTATGCTTAAGATTTCCTTCTTATGCATGGTTGTGATAGTAACTATGTTAGCTAGTTCCTTGAGGTGCACCTGATGTCCTGGGGTAGTGAATTCAAGCCTGGGATAATGATCCTGGAAATCTCGGTAGACTGGCTCCAGTTGTTCAGACGTCAGGAGGGAGAGATGAATCTTCCCTTGGCTAGACGTGTGAATGACTTCCAGGATGCGATGGGCGGTTTGGATGTAGTCGTCAAGGCAAGAGGCTACCGTCTTGAGCACGCGTGTCAGGGCTTGGGCACATTTGAGCTCAGCAACTTCCGGCGTAAGATTTTCCAACCTAAGATTGTCCCGGGTCATTTGTTTTTCATGTAGGATTAGCCTCTCCTTATTGGTTTTCGAAAGCTCATGAATTCCTTCTAACTGAGCCTTAACTATGTGAGTCTGTTTACCCACCAGGTGAGACAAATTGGTTTGAGCCTGGTCCAATTAGGCGATTCCCGCTTCGAGGGTTTCTCCGTCACTGTAGGTCATTAGGCCCGCTATGGGTCCAATGAGGCCTCCTAGGATTCCCAGAAGTGGTTGTGCTCGTCGGCATGCCCAGATACTTCCTTCTTCAGGCCTTCGGCTATCAGGAACTTAGCATCGAGACCGTAGTCGGTGATCGTCTGTAGGAAAAATATTCCGAATCCAGGTAGACACAGATTCGATAAATGTTCGAATTGCTGTTGGTAAGAATCTAGGGGTCCTTGGATCTTCTGCAAGTCCAGGAACACAGTGACCCTCCACGTTCCAGCGACTTTTCTTATTGGTCCCAGATGCTCGTAGTAGACACCTGTACTGTAACCTTAAAGGAGTGCTTCTATAAGTAATGAGGTTGGAACCTTCCAAAGTGGTAAAGGAAACCAGGAGGATTATCGAAGTTGGTTCATCATCTTTTACCTAAAAGAAACACAAATTAGATTTTCTATTCGGCAACGGAAGGAAGTCCAAGACAGGATAGGGCCCTAATTACTAGAGAAATTGTAAGATGCGGCCAAACGCCCAAATGATTTTTGCCTTGGATAGCTGGTCAAAGAAGAGAATGTGAAAACTTTTTTTTTGAAAGGGCATATCCTGTCTTTACATTCTTCCTTAGGGTTCTTTCGAGTTTAGCAGCGAACGATCCTAACTTTATCTTTGTGTTTTGCGAATCGGTCGCCGATTTCGGTTTCGAGGATCACGTTGTTATTTTCGGTGAATCCGATTATCGGGTAAGAACAAGTGACCCTACTATCGAATTTACCGTCCCTTACTTCCTTGATAACGTAAGCTTGGTCCCCTATCTTTCCGTTCAAGGGCCGGGCCTTGCGGTCATATTGTTCCTTAGATGTCCTTTTTGCTTTAATTAAATTTGCGGCCGCAATTTTTTGGATTTCCGTTATTCTCACTAGCAGGTCGCGCAAATAGGAGCCGTAGGTCTTGAGTTTTTTGCTCAAGGGAAAGGAGCTCGGCGTCCTTGCCACTCGACCAAATACCAATTCGTAGGGCGTGAAATTAGTCGCCTCATGTACTGACGTATTATGAGCGAACATGGCGAAAGGGATTAATCGGTCCCAATCGGCATATTCGTCAGCGTAATGCTTAATATAATCCGTCAGGACTATGTGACTTCTTTCAAGGGCTCCGTTGGTTTGAGGTCGATAACCGCAGGTAGTAAGTTGTTTTACCTGGAACAACCTCTCAAGATGTTTCATGAGCTTGCTCACAAAGCTACCTCCCTTATCGGTCAGGATACTTCGAGGGGCACCATACTGATCAAACAGAAAAATGGCCACTGCATGAGGTATAGTGGTTGTTTTGAGATCAGGTATGGGGATAGCCATGCAGTATTTACTGAAGTTGTCCTGCATTGTCAGGATGTGACGGTTCCCGTTCGGTGTGTTGGGCAATTTTCCCACTGTGTCAAGGGACACTATTTTGAAGGGATCGGCTAGGGTTTCGGTTATGAGCATAGGTCTCCGAGTCCTAGCTCGTACCAGCTTCTGTTCTAGACGACTTCGACAACTGAGGATAAACTCACTAATATGATCTCGTTAGCCCGGCCAAAAGTACCTCTCCCTAATGCGATGGTATGTTTTGGTCACACCCTTTTGGCCACCAATCAAACTACTATGGTATTCGGCTATTATTTTGGGCCTTAATTCAAGGGGAGGCACTTCTACCCTCCCGTGACAGAGAGTAATAGCAATACCGCTATTCTGAAAAACGGCCGTCAGTCATTTAGTCATTTTGGTTCTGGGGCAACGACCCTAGGGCGTCTCCGGAGTTGGGCATTGGACAAAATGTTTGGTTATCCCGTTCTAAAGAGGTACGAAGGTGGGTTAGTCCTATGGTTACATCCTTTCAGTCGATATTGTCTACGTGTCGCCTTTTTACCGTGACAGAGTAGGTGTTTAATGTCGACCGTGAGGAGTAACCAGGACCTGTCCCTTCATGGGACTGCGTTCCCACAGGTCTTGAATATCAAGACGCTCGATAGCGATGAGGAGTTTCGCAATAGGATTCGTTGGTTCACAATCGCCTGAAATAAAGTGAGCGTAATTATCCCGCCTGTACTTCAGAAGTTCAGTCTATTTGGGGAATCATCGATGTACGGTATATTTACATCAATTAGGGAAAAGAAAAATAGGGAGGGGTTTCTCTGTGAGGATTTGAATGTCTTTCCTGCCTGTAATTTTCGTGGGTTCAACCCCGATCGTCTATTGAACGTAGTTTCTTCTTCCTTAAGGGTTGTGCCCATATGGGCATTTGTAAAAGGTGTAGATCTGGCGCTCGGCGTAATGGCAGGTGCTGGGGTAAATGACAGGTTTCCCATTTGTAGGTTTCGTCTGACGATGGGGACCCTAGGATGGGTTTCTTTTCTTTGGAAGGATCCTTAAATCGAACAGTGCTTCTTCTCACCACACCGGAATTCGTTGTGGGGTTCAATTTGTTTAGCGGGGCTAAGAGTCTCCTTAGCAGAGGTTTCCGTGGCTTTAGGTACGGTGCGTTGTGTTAATTCGGGTTCTGAGTTCTCACTCGCTCTTTAGAAAACCTGTTTCTCATCGTTTTCCAAAAAGCTTTTCACCCTCTCCGCGAAAATGTTGTCATCGTATTCTCTGCAGGGGTCGAGCGGCTCTAATTACTTGAATAATTCTTCATCCTGTTCTCCTTCAGAGACGTATGTACACGGCATTTGGTTGCTCTCCTCCATCCCCTTATGATCCTAGCTCAGAGATGTTTGAGCGTCGAATCACGCAAAGGATTTCTGAAGGTCCTCCTTGAAGCTTGCCTTGGAGGATGACAGCAGACGGACCGGTGTATCGTCAATGTTCCCATCGTCCTCACTGCTTAGAGTGGTCCAGAGCACTTGAATCGTGATTAATTCCGGAGAAAGGGTTGACTCAATTGCTTCGGTGATTGCTGGACCCTTGACGCTTTCTCTGGCCAATTTATCAGCCAATTCGTTACCCAGGATTCCTCGGTGTCCAGGAATGTGTTCCCAAATCACTTCTAAGGTTTCCAGAGCGATTTTTATTTTCTCGAATTCGGAGCGGTTCTTAACTAGCTTATTTTAATAAGTTTTCCAGTCATTCGCTTCTTATTTAGGAATCCATTCGGTTGCGCTACTGACTAGAAACTTCGAATCGGGGCCCATTATTATGGTGCTCTCGCTGGCCTCATCCGCGGCTCCCAAGTTGTGAACATTTGTGTACTTTTCCTCGACCGCATGTCGAGCACCGCTTACGAGGCCTTGGATTCTGTCGTAGTAGTCCCTCACTGTTTCAATCTGGCTCATGCGGAGGTTCACGATATTTTCGAAATACCATAGGTATTTTTTTGTAGGGGCAAACCGTTTTTTCAGATGGGAAATTAATTCGTTCATCCTGTTAAAGCGCTTACCTCTGACGCTGCCGCTGGCGATTCCCTAGAGGTCGCTGAAGACGATCTTGATGAACCCAGGTTCATTTACCTCGGTGATGTAAACTGCGCCATTCGCGATGTTTCGAAGAAACTCCTTAAGCTTAGGAGTCTTCCCGTCGAACTGCGGAATGTGATAGTTGCTCTGTTGCAATGTCATACATTCCAGCACGGAGACCATGGCTGCCGCTGTATCCACATTTGCAGCAGGGTTGGAAATCGTAATGTTGGAATGGACTCCCGAGATATTGGTATTCCTGGAGATATCTCCGTTATCGGTATTGACGGTATTAGCCATTTTGTATAGTGATGATTTTCGGCTGGAGTTGATCGATGGGTGCGAGCTTCGCTTTCTCAAATCTCCACTAATCAATCAACGTACTAGGAAATCCATGCAGTGCGGACAGATGCTCGATCACTCGTACTCTCGCGATTCCTGCTATATGCTTTAGCTCGATCGATTCTGGGTTGGAAATTACGTAAAAATGGAAATTTGCTTCCCTAATTTCTAACCCTAATTCTCCCACCACTCGTAGTCTCCTATTTCCTACGGTTACTTCGTATTCGGGTATAGATCTATAGGGGACGTTGAGGCTTCCCCGGTCTATAAAGTTGTTGTTAGGGTTCCAGTTGAAGGCTAATTCAACGAACCCTTTATGAAAATCCTCGCCGTGTATTTCGACTGAAGTGGGAAGTTACCCTGTGGCAGGTGGCACGAATTCGGTCACAAAGGGTGGCATCTATTTATTCGTTTCCCTTCTTCGCAGGAAAGCGTGACGTAAGTTCACCACACCAGAATTTTTGGTTTGATTTTCTGAATTATGGAGAATAGTATCGGGCCTCTAATCTAGGATTTCGAATTCCGGATCTAGGATGACTGTATCGTCATCTGAAAGGTCACCGTTTACGAGTTCCCCAGCTGGTGCAGTGACTTCTTGTTCGCGATTTTCAACCCCGAGGTTAGGATGGTGTTCTTGAAAGAAGGCGCGTCTCCTTTGCTGAAGGGCTTCCTCTTGTTCTAGGTCAATTACAAGAATAGGTGCGTTTGGGTCGCGGGAGCAACTTGAGGCGCAATGGCTGCAGGTCGAACAGTTGGCCGAAAAGCGCATATGGGAACTACCTTCTTTTCTGGGAAGACGAGATTACGGTATATAACCGAGTTGCGAGATTCAGCGGCGTACTGGCGTTTTCCCCTAGTCCTCTTTCCTCTCTTGTGAGGTGGTGGGGAGGACTCTCCTCTCTCTGGATGATTCATGAGGTACTCCGTAAAATATTCACAATTTAAATTGCAACTCTCGCAATCATACATGAGCAATATGGACTGTTAACTGAGGCTTTTTAGTCCTGAATCACAGAATCGGAATATTCGGAAAATCCGGGCCGAAATTAAATCACCTTAACCTAGCCTTAAGTCTGCACATACACTCACGGAGCTGTAGGCTGACCGAGTCGGAATAGAACTTATTTTCAGTTCAGACTTTACGGTACCATTTTCCCATCCTGATCGAATCTGGATTAAGGTCAAAAATTATTTTGTTTCGGCTCTTCTGGTATTTCCATCCGCGAAGGAGGTGATGTCGCGCTTAAATCTTCGACATGAGCAACGGAGCCTTAAGTCTACACATACACTCATTGAGCTGGAAGCATACCGACTCGAAATAGAAAGTTATATTCAGTTTAGACTTTACGGTACCATTCCCCCTTAAGAAAGTGAGCCGCAGTCCAATAACATGTCCTAACTTGATTTCAATAGAGGTATGTATTAGAGACGCTAAATTAGCCAACTGGAGCTTCCATGTTCTAAATCAAAGAATCGGAAAATTCGGAAAATCCTGGCCGAAATGAAATAAACTTAGCCTAGACCCTCTTTTGATTCATGAAGTTGTCAGTGAAAGGAATAGTGGTGTGCCTACTCTTCAACATGAGCAACAGAGCCTTGAGTCTGCACATACACTCACGGAGCTGGAGGCTGATCGAGTCGGAATTGAAATTATTTTCAGTTCAGACTTGACGGTACCACTTTCCCATCCTGATCGAATCTGGATTAAGGTCAAGAATGAGTTTGGTTCGACTTTTCTGGTATTTTTCATCCGTGAAGGAGGTAATGGTACGCTTAAATCTTCAACATAAGCAACGGAACCTTAATTCTACATATACACTCATGGAGCTGGAAGCTTACCAAGTCGGAATAGAAAATTATTTTCAGTTCAAACTTCACGGTACCATTCCCGCTTAAGAAAGTGAGCTGCAGTTGGGTAACATGTTTATATCCTGTTTTATTATGGAATATTGATATTGTAAAACAAATAAGAGAAAGGAGTCATTGGCCGAACTTGTTTGGATATATCAATTCGAACTTGCGCCTGGTTCAATAATCTTTCGAAGAAGGACGAAAACTCATCGTCACTATTAAGCCTTTGAGTTTCGATTTCCTGGAGCTCGAGTATTTCCTTTGAGACCTTAGGGATTACGAAAATAATTGGCTCGGTTTCGGGTTCTCGAACTTCAGTTTTTATCGCGACAGAATCTTTCGTTCGCAATTTTATCCCTGCGCGGTGCTTTGGCTTATTTTTAGCATTAGTGCTACCCGGAAGATTAGGCATCTTCCCACCGTACCATAATTGGTAATGATGGCTGTCTTACACGAGAATAATTCTGAAACCAAAATCCGGTATACGGCCAAATCAAAAATACCTGGCAAGTTAATGCCGGGTCCTTGGCAAGTTGATGCCCATGGATTTTTGGTTTTATTTGATGGCACTCTAGCCAGATAAGGCGTGAGTACAAGGTTCAAGCTTTATTTCTGTGTGTAAACTTGAGAGACGTCATTCCCAGTTAAGGAAACAATCGAAATGAACCTTTGAAACAAGTTCCAGTATTTTCGCAGAAAAGTGGAAGAACTGCCAAGTTGAAAATGCCTGAGCAAGTTAATGCTGGGTCCCCGGCAAGTTAATGGCCATGGGTTTTTGATTTACCTTGGAAGTACTTATTTTTCAAAAATTCATCCGATTGTTGACATTGTAGCATTAATATCGTAACTACAATTGGTAATAGTCCGCACGAGAATAGTTCTGGAACCAAAATCCGGTATACGGCCAAATCAAAAATACCTGGCAAGTTAATGCCGGGTCCCCGGCAAGCTAAAGCCCATGGGTTTTTGGTTTGATTTGGTAGCACTCGAGCCAATGAAGGCATGGGTACAAGGTTCAAGCCTTATTCTTGTGTGTAAACTGGAGAAACGCCACTCCCAATTGAGGAAACAATCGAAAAGAACCTTTGAAACAAGTTCCAGTATTTTCGCAAAAAAGCGTAAAAACTGCCAAGTTAAAAATACCTGAGCAAGTTAATACTGGGTCCCCGGCAAGTGAATGCCCATGGGGTTTTGATTTAACTTCGAAGTACTTTATTTTGCAAAAGTTCATTCGATTATCAACATTGTGGAATTGGAAATCATGAGTCAAAAATTATAGCTGATTTTATTTATAGATATAGGTTATGATTATAGTGTTGCTTTAAAGTGCGAAGTTGAAGTTGAAGAGAGTTTATGGCTGCCTAGTAACAAAAGTTACTAGTAGCAAAAGCCGAGTGGGGGCAACAGCAAGCATAGGCCCCACCGATTTCACCATCAGTTTGTCACATACAAACTAAATGGAATTTATTTTCGAATCCATAAAGAAAAAGACCCGCAAACAAAAGCTGCCTAGTATCGGTAGCGTATGCGCTGAGAAACTGCATGGGCCAGCAGTTCTAGGAATGTTGAGTGTATTTATTTGTATCACGAGTAATATTGACAGTAGTAGGGCTATGCCGGTACGAGCTCAAATTCCGAGAGATGGCGCCACCTTCGCTAGTTACCGACATCAACAGATGGCGCCACCGACAAAGGGAGGGTTCTGTTCCGTGCTGAGTTACCGGCGTTCAGTAAAACAGTGAGGTCGGTCATGCAGATTCCTGCTGAGATAGCATTGCAACATCGGTCGGTAAAACAGAGAAGTCGGTAAGTTTAAGGTTCTCTCTCATGCTAAGTAGGTAAAACAGTGCGGTTGATAATGGAGATTCCTCCTAAGTTAACATTATAAGGTTCTGTTCCATGCTAAGTCGGTAAAAAAGTGAAGTTGGCAATGGAGGTCCCTGCTAAGTTAACATTATAAGGTTCTGTTCCGTGCTAAGTGACCATTGATCAGCAAAACAGCTTATTACCATCGGCAGGTAAAACAGGTAAGTCGATAATTTTTTATATTGACATTTTAGCATCTGTCATTGAGGTAGGTAACAATGCTACCATCAGCCAGTAAAACAGGGAGGTCGGTAATTGTGTATGTTATCATTTTTCTATATGTTAGTTAGGTGGGGAACAATGTTACTATTAGTCGGTAAAACAGGGAGGTCGATAATTTTTTATATCATCATTTTTCTATATATCGGTAAGGTGGGAAACAATGTTACCATCAGTCGGTAAAACAGAGAGGTCGGTAATTTTTCATATTATCATTTTTCTATATGTCAGTAAGGTAGGGAACAATGTTACCATCAGTCGGTAAAACGGGGAGGTCGGTAATTTTTCATATGATCATTTTTCTATATATCGGTAAGGTAGGGAACAATGTGACCATCAGTCGGTAAAACAGGGCGGTCGGTATTTTTTCATATTATCATTTTTTTATATATCAGTAAGGTAGGGAACAATGTTAAAATCAGTCTCTAAAACAGATAAGTCGGTAACTTTTTATATCATTATTTAACCATAGGTCGGTAAAACAGGGGCCACCGGTAATGCACATCTCCAGCCACAGATGGAGCCTCAGTCGCCATATCAAGAGCCTACCTTATCAATCGGGTGTAAGTAACTGATGACGTCATTCAGTACTTTCTGCCAGCACTAATATTTCCACATAGTTCCACATGTTTCGCGTGTGCGTTTGGTCTGCGCGGAGATTTCCCGCGACCAAGCATACTCGGTAGCGGGATAGTGAGGAGTGAGTGGGGATCTGAGGATATAAAGCGTGCTAGCACAGTCGACTGGCATCATTTGTTTCAGTTAGTCAACAGTAGCCGCACCAGCAGCAGCATCAGCAGCAGCAGCAGCAGCACCATCAGCAGCAGCAGTAGCAGCAGTGGTTCGAGAAAGAGAGAGAGAAGAAGATGGCTGGGTCAAGGGATAGTCCTCATACTTCTCCACCATACCTTCTCTTCGACCAGGAAGTAGAAGATATCATGAAGGAAATCGTTGATTATGATTCAAACGAGGTGAATTTTAACATTTTATCTATAAGTAATTATTACTTGTTGTTATATAAAAATAATTAAATATATTGATTACAATAACTTATGATATGAAGACAAAGTCAACTAAACACTTCAAGTGTTTTTTCAAATGTGTTTAAAATAGATCAATTTTCTGGTGTGAAATACCTTTTAGTGTTTTATTCTGTACCTTTCAAACATTTTACGTGTTTTTTAAACACTTGAAAGCTTTTTCCGCGATATTTAGGACACCTTCATCTGTTCGAAACGTTTTAAACACTCGCGTGTTTGAACTTGAATGTTTGAAAACAGTCATAACCGTTTAAACGACACTTGTAACTGTTTGAAAGACAGTAAGGTGTTTAAAATTTAAACACTTCTTCCATTTCAGTTTTTAGAGTGTAGCGTTGAAGCCCAGTTACCTTAGTTTCCTTGACTACCATTACCAAAACGCCCATATCCCGCACTGGGATTCTGTGCTCGGCATATGTTTGGTTGATTGTGTGTGTTCTCACGTTGTGGGGTTGTTCGATTCCTCCACTCACGCGTCTCCAGAAGTCCAGTGTTAGTATTTCCTATTTCATAAAATTCTTCGAGCAATTCGATCAAATTGCTTACATTTGTTTATTCCTCGACCGACGATTGTATACTTCATCTCGTCACTATAGTGACGAGCAAGTTTTCTTATGACTTCAGCTTGGTCAAGTGCAGAAATTAATTCACTGACTTAAGCGAACATTTTGGTCGCGTTTTCGGCACGTGAGCGGTCTCGATTTTGTGGATAACCTCCAAATTCAAGCTTTTTCTTGACTTCAGGTTGTGTGTTCTCATTCCAATATCTTTGTTGGAATTTCGAAATGAACATAGTCGCATCATTTTTTATGACGAGGCACCAATCGCTCGGTGGACCCGATAATGACTTTTCGATTAAATATTCCGCGTCGCATGCTCCGGGCCGTACCACGTCCCAGTATTGTTTTAATTGACTTAAATATTATATTGGGCTACCTTTCGCATTAAATTCAGGCAATACGTATTTCATGTGAGGCTTGGCGAGAGGTAAGATGTAATTTTTACAGCGATTTATGCTCCCCGTCATGCGTTCTGCGACTCGGGTGTTTGCAGTCTGTAAACGGTCCAACTGCGCCTGCATCCTATTCTCTCTCTCTTCGAGACTCTTAGTGATGTTCGTGGTAGGTTCTAAGGACCTGCTGACGCTTTGTTCTAGGGCGTTTATTTTTGTTTGAAAAGCTCTGTTCTTGTCCGCTTCTCGTTCGTCGCTATGTCTTCTCTCCTCGTCCCTATGTTTTCACTCCTCGTCCAATAATCGTTGAGTGCGCTGTTCCAACTCTTCCAATCTGCGATTGATTATGAGCCGTATTTTCTCTGAGCTGTTTTCTTGCTGCCCCAAAGGTAATGCAAGGGATTAGTCAATTCTATCAGGTGTGATGTTTCGTATCGTAGAATCAAGATCCTCTGATTGCTATCTTCGTCGATTAACAATACTTTTGTCATTCTTGACGAGCGTAAACCCGTTTTGCTCATTGTATATGAAGTTTATTTTGAATTCATACACGAACTACACTTCACTGACTTTTCAAATAGTTTATTTTATTATTTACTCAATTGTTCAAGAAAAAACAAGTTTATTTCCTAGCACACACTTATTCACCGTGATAAGTACATTTAATCGCGCTTTGCATTAGGACTATGTAACATTTTGTCGAGCTCTACCATCCCCTGAGGTATATTTCTTTGACTTGTAGCAGGTGGCGGATACATCTTTTTAAAATTGTTATCATCTTCGAAGAACGCACTGATGAAACTGTTTTTATCCATTTGTTTTCAACGCTTCTAAACATAAAGGAATGCAAAAACCGTATACTCTTTTATAATCGCATGCCCTCAAGTTGGGCGCCAATTTTAACCTCCAACTTTTTATCGGTTTACTGAATAAGAGTTGATTCCACCCCTCAAAGTATATTTAATAAATTTAAGAATAAAATAAGGGTGCTATGTAGGAAGCATAAGATTTTGATTCAAATATAAGAAGGTTTATTCAGAAATCCTATTCTAATCTGGATATTACAAAAGTCTCCCTATCGTGTAGCTAATCTTATAATTTATACCGCAATTAATAGAATATTTCTCTCTTCATTTAATTAAATTTGGCATAATTTTCACTTAAAATTTATTCTGTGTGATCGCACATTATGCATATAAATTCTTTTATTCTCTAATCTGTAATTCTTAAGATTTTCTCATACATGAGTTTTTTGTTACCTAAGATAAAACACTTTTTATTTCATTTTTCTATCTAACGCAGGGCTCACCACTTCCAGCAGGTGCTGACTGACACGACAAGTGCATGACTACCACCAATTTTTTTTGTCATTTGTTTCTTCGGTTTCCAGAATTCCTGGAAAGGGTTATGGTCACAGCTCGTTGCGGCTCATTGTCTGTTTATAAAATCTTAAAATACTCTAACATGAAGTCAATGACCGAGATCTAATACTTAAGAATCTTTTTATAAGGGCTCTTGCAGGGCGAGAACAGGTAATATACAACTATACTCATTGACCATGATACACCTGTTCTAGTAACGACTACTTCAATTTCTATCTTGTACTCATAATACCGTATGATTATCATTTTATTATTTCAATCCTAAACTAATTTAAATTGCTCTCTAGAGCTGGGGGATCAACCCTACGCAGGTAAGAAACTAAGGTCCGAAGACGTACGCGATGAGATACTTGAGCAACCTGAGTGGAGGCGTACTCATGCTACAGGTGCTGCCGCTTGCTTTGTATACGAGGGACAAGGATAGTTGTCGAGGAGAGAGCGAGAATAATTCAATATTTGGGTCGTGCCGATTTGCGCTTTTGAAAGCAGGACCTCTTTCTCAGGTCTGAAATTTTAAAGGGAGATATTCTTTTCCCTCGGCCATTTCCACTTCACTGTTCTCTCAACAGGGTTGAGGGGTACAACACCCTTTCACTTATAAGAAGCCGAGCCAAATAACAGATTATAAATTAAATTATACGACTTCTTGGACCGGGACAGAGGATACAATCCTGCTCAGCTCATCTGTCGTTATAATTTAATTTTCTCTTGTACATAGAATATTCCTGATTCAGGGCAAATGCCGAACCATAAAACTGATTCAATTAAAAATTCATTCAATTGCTCTTAGGCTTTAATATTCAAAATATATCGAGAGATCTCAAAGGAAGCTGCAGCCTAACGTGCTACTACACAAGGTTTTGCTCCCAAAAATAATCCTTCTTTAGACAGGATTGGAAGGTATAACCTTCGTCCTTTCTCGAGGGGTTCTTCTTTCTTCTTGTGAGAGAATTGTGAGCCTAGAAATTGGCTTTTAAGAACGCAAGACTTTTCACGAAGAAAAGCATAGGGCTGAAAACCTAGAGAATTAGCTAAATGCAGGAGTTTCGGAAAATCTTTTATTTGCGTATTAGCTCTTTTCAAAATTCCTGGTTTATTCAGAAATAAGGAACACTCGCATGTAATTTCTTCAAATTACTAGAGCGTTTTAGGTACTTACAAAAATCTCAAATTCAAGCACAGACTTAGTCTTTATTTTGTGTTGCAATGTATTCAGCGTTTAACATTAAAATCCATTAAATTAAGTACAATTTAAAAGATTTTATATGAAGTGATTTGCATTATTCAGAAAATTAATAACATTTATTAAGTACACCTATTCGTATAAAATGTTTATAATACTTCAAAGTATACTTAATGTTCATGTATACTAAGTGTTTCCCGTTGAAAAAAAAATAATTTATATCTTTATATTTAATTAAAAGAGAGTACAGGTTCAATTAAAATGGTCAGAATTTCATTTGCAACTAATAAAATGTTTATACAGAAACTTAAAAATCACCAATAAGCTTCTTATAAACGTATTTTTATACTTGATGCCGGAATTGTTGCCGTGTTCAATGAGTCAGAGTTGCGATGAATAATAACATAATATGCAATAAACTTCATTGTATGTTAGGTTAACAGACAAAAAATTATGTTGTGTCAATGAAAAGGTGAGAGTAGAATGTGCAACATTGTCCTAAATAATGAGAGAATAGAACAAGACGATAAGTGCGTATATCCTGTTAGCCGATTCACTAGTAATGGTAAGATATACGGGGATTTAGACAGGCGTATGAACGATCGTATGAAGGTTATTGGTAGAATAGGGTTTATTATCAGAAGTAAAAATACATCAAATAAAGCTGGAAGGGCAATACATAATTCTTCATTTATACTGACTGTACTGTACAGCGGCAATACGTGAACCTGTCAAAAAAAGGACGAGAGTAAAATTGACGAAAATTAACATGAAATTCCTGCGCATAATCTGCGGCAAAACACTGGTGGACAAAGTAAGTATTGAGATAATCTTCAAAGAATGTGGTGTGGAGGGGACACTAGTTGACAAATGTGAAAGAAATTTTCTGAGATGGTTTGGGCATATTGAGAGAATGAAAGATGAACGACTAACGTAACAAGTGTATAAAGGTAAAGTAAATGTAAGTGTTCCCAGAGGCAGACTGCGGAAAGAATGGTTAGAATCAGACCTTAATTCGAAGAGACATAAGAAGCCATAGAAACACAAGAACTTGCATGAGAAAATGCATTGACGTGAAGGAAGCCAGAGACGTATGCCAGGACAGAAAAGTGTGGCGACAAATAGTTTATAAACAGAGTGTTTATAAGAAGGGTGATCGCTAGAGAGATTTATCAGCGACCTGGGTCACAGCAGTTTCGCGGAGTGAACGTGTCATTTAAATAAATAACACGGGAATTCTAGATCAATCTGAAAATCTAAACCCCTTTCCCCACATTACTCCCTTTCACACGGAGTGAGTAACGCCTACCCCGAAAGAAAAATGGCCTGATGGTATAAAAAATAGTATATTGCATAACTAGAGTTGAAAGTCTTTGATTGCAACGAGTATGAAGTTTGCTGCCTGAGCGAAGCGAGGGCAGCGCTCATACTTTTTGCAATCATATAGCCTTTCGACCAGAGTTGTGCACGCTATTTTTTATCATACCTTTATTAGAGATTGATTTTCTTTTGTTCGCGAACCGAATTCATTTTGTTGAGAATAATCGACTATAATATTTTGACAGTAGACAAGAGGTTAGAGTAGTCACTTGAAGTTGTCTGCAGCGTTCGTGCGATTATGACGGAGATGTAAAGAGAGAGGGAACGATTGCGTCACAATAGAGACATTCTGCTTCCGACCAATCACGAGCCGTCTTACTTCTTTTTATCCCGCTACGTCATCACTTTTCCTCTCTAGGGAGGAAAAGAAAACTCGGCTGCATTCGGACACTTTCGCTTCGCTCTACAGGCATTGAAAATGGATCTTTCGATGAAGGTATGATGACAAAAATTTTAAACTCTAAATGAATCCGAATTCAAGGATTATAACGTTAAATTCAACATTGCTTTTAAACAAGGTTCTGTCAATTTAAAAGAAGTTCCTATACGAAGACAAAAGGCTAGATCTTGGGAGCTTGATCATTTAAAATAAAATAAATAAATTGAGAAAAAAATAGATACAAATTGTTATTTGAAGAACTGTTGATTGTTGGGCTGATTGAGCATGGAGTGAGTGCAACAAAATTATCTACAATTGGTATACAGAAATGTATGTTTCAAAATCCGATAAAAATATTGATTTGAAATTTTGAGACATCAGACCAGGCTAGTTATTTCAAAACCTTGTAGACATCAAACAGAGAAGTCAAGTTTAACAATTATGTATTGAGGTAATTATTTCACATCTTAGCATGAATCGTAGGTTTTGAAATTTGATGTATTTTATATGGCTGTGTTTCTTATGGTCAAAATGATTACATTCCTATTATCATATCTGAACTTGACATTCAGTATTGAGAATCATTGTTCATTCAACTATAATAATTCTGTTTTCTAAATGTAAATTTAACCTTCTATGCACGTAAATTTTCAGATGGTATAAAATAGCGTTCTTTCGAAAATGAAACCCTTACGAAAATCGGTCCTTTATAGTAAAAAAAATTATCCCTGCTTTTTTCAGATTTCAGGAAAATTTAGACTTCACAAAAAAAATATTTTATTTCTAGCTTGTTTGTTTAATTACATATATACTACGGCATGCAACAGAAAATACCGTGGGAAACAAGCTCTCGTCATTCTACGAATGTTCTTACGAACATAGTGAATGTTTGTTAATTGTTTCTTCGAATTAAGAGGATAAGTTTGATGAAACTGTGCTATAAATAAAAAGTCACTCGTAATTCTAAATGCCGGAATCCAAATAAAATCGCACTCAAAGGAAACCTCCCAGAATGGTGGTCTATAAACAAAATTTTCTTCTTTTTACTTATTTTTTAACTACTGTTGTAAAAAAAGGTAGAATGTAGCATATGTATAATCATAATTTATTAATTCGAAGAACTCTGATTCCCAAATTTAATCTAATAAAAGAATCTATTCTCAACTAAATTAGTATGATTGAAATTATTCATTAAACAATTTGTAAGTACATATGATGATAAACGCAAAATAAAAAAACATATGATTACCTTGGACTTTTTATAAAAATTATAATAACTGAACATTTTTTTCGATGTCAATGATTTGAAAATACATAATCGTTATGGAATATTTTTTTGCATCCGCTTCTCAATTAGATGAAAATGCACTTAATTCTCATAGCTAATTTTGCAACTGAATACTAATTTGCACAGAAAAAAATAAAGCTTCATTTTGAACAAAGAAGCGGCGTCAAAATGTAGTGAAACAAAATTTAACTAAGAGTGGTTCATAAAATACGAATATTGTAAACAATCAAATTGTTTTTCAGTTTTTACTTTGATCAAGAGAAAAACAAATGAAGTCAAAAATGAGTTTGTAAGAAACTGACCTGAAAAAAATTAATCCCTAGGGTTTTCTGAGCAATGTGGTTATAATTAGGAGTTTAGAAAAATGTAGATTATGAGAGATCCAATAAATGCTGTATTTTTCAACTGAAATTTATACTAGGATTTAACATCTCTTTCCGAAGGCTCGGTATAAACTCTTCAGAAGTGGATTCTTCTCTCCACAATGTCCTTCAAAATCATCTTGATCTATGGTTGACACAAAGGCTCCACCAAGATGCATTTTCTTAGCATATTCAGCCTTCTCGATGGATCTAAACATAAATTGAAAAACTGAATGTTCTTATCATTATTGAAATATAAAGTTGACAAAATTTCAGTTGAAGACTCACTTAAGATCATCATATGCAAAAAGTTCAGTCCCTTGGTAGATATATGGCACTTGCTGTTCTTTGTCATAGAGATGCTTCCATTTTGGATCTTTTAAAAATTGACAAATTTGGTAATATTCTGGTGTATTATCAAGGTTTCCTATGTCTCCTGTCTCAAGAAATGGTCCGCCTCTACCATGTTTTCTTGGATCAATCAAAGTAAAGGCTACTCCTTCAAAAGAAATTTCTAGTATTAGCTTGCTTGGTGGAACACCTTGTGAAAGTCAATATTTCACAACGTAATCCTGAGAACAGAATTTAGTAAAAAATCATTGCATAAATTTTAAGTGAAAATATTGGCAGTGTTTAGTATTACGGTACTTCCTATTATATGCATTATTGTTTACGGTCGATACGACTAATTTTTACATTTTTTCCGCAAACAAAAGTACTTATAATCTTTAATTTGCGTTCTTTCGCATTGCCCTTTGATGAAGGATACATTGGAGTATTATGACTAACTCTTTGACCATATTCAAATTCATGGCTGAGGCAAAAATCGTAAGTAATCAAATTTATGAAGTTCAGATATTTGGATATTCCTTTAATATCATATGATATCTGAAAAATCTCTTCAATAGCACCAACAATTGCAAATAAAATGAGACCTTCGTTATTGAATTTTTATGTAAGTGCCTTCAGGAGTAAAAAAAAAAATTCTGTTTATCAGAAGGAACTACTTCATATGTATATGGATAAGTTTGAACTGGAAATTGCCAAATGATGTCATTTCCATTGAAATCGTATTTTTTTACGAATTTGACAACATTATTAACAAGTTTCTCTCGTAGGATCGGATTAGTCACTACTCTATAAAGTAAAATTTAAGGGAAATAATTATTATGTTAATTTTTTATGACTTCAATAGAATCTACAATTTTCTTCTAAATTCTAGAATTATGACGCTAATCCTAAATAGGAATATGAAACTTACGTAGTGTAATTTAGAGCATACGCTTCCTCCCCACCCAGAGTGACTATGGTTTTCAGCTGTGGTTTCTTTTTCCGAAGATCGTCGAACCTTTTAATTAAATTATCTGAATCAAAACTATTGATAGTAGCGTCTGCATTTAATTGAACAAAACTGTAAATGATGTGAGTACAAATAGACAGGTCGATGTCTTCTATGTATAAATCATCTTCCGGTAATCCCGAAGAAACTTCTGCTCCGCTATGATAAGAATATGCAACGATTTCTGGAAAATAAAGATTCGCAAATTGTCATATCTTTTTCGAAATTCATGAAGTTATATATTTCAGAAGAAAGCTTGAGATCTAATTGTTATTATAAATTACTAAATATCATTGATGGTTTATAAAAAAAGATTTCATTAAATATAAAAAATTATAATTATAAAATAAGAGCATACTTCTTTTTCTTGCAAATATTTATTGCTTCATTTAATGTAATAATTTAAATAGAAAAATATGTTTTATGTTGTTCTCAAATACTTTTTTCCATTTGATTAAAAATTGAATTATTGCAACTTTTTATTTTCATCTGTAACATATCACTTACTCTCGCTTGTTTCATCAGGTACTGGAAGCTTACTACCTGAAGCAAAAGCTGAGCATATTCCAAGAAAAGATATTAACTTATACATCTGTAAAAAAATAAAATGCAATAGTAGAAAGTCATTGAAGATTTCACATAAATTGAAATGATCATTATTTTTGAGGGACAATTTTGGATAATTAGAAATTTGAGAAACTGATACCCTTATTTGTACATGACTTGCTCCAGATCAACTGATTCAGGTTTCATTAATTTTTGTAATAGCAACTATATTTCGGAATTTTTTCAAATCAACAAAATTCCAGCTCTAGTGCAAAAATTCTAAAAGCTGAATCTCAATTTCTTTATTTCTTTCTTAAAGCAACAAATAATATAAACAAGAACTTTTTTAAACAGTATATTCAACTTTAAATAAAATAAAATAAATTAAGAGGTGATTGGCAGACTCAGTGGTAATGACTTTTCCGTAGTGTATATTTTATGTGTAATTTGTTTTGAGACCCCCTGAACCAAAAAAACAGGTTTTTACGAATGTGTCTGTCTGTCTGTATGTATGTATGTCTGTCTGTTAGCACGATAACTTTCGAAAGAATTGACCTATTAGATTGGCCTTTGGTATACGAAGAAAAAGGTTTGTAAAGTAAATGGCGTTTAAGTTAAAAGAGACACTTTTTTACTGAAAATTTAACTTTTCCATTTTTAATTTGATAATTTTAATAATTAATTTTTTATATTTTTTATATTTTTTTTATATATTTTTTTTATTTTTTTAATAATTTAATTTGATAATTTGATAATTTTCTGAATAATTAATTGCGTTTAAGTTAAAAGAGACATTTTTTTACTGAAAATTTAACTTTTCCATTTTTTGTTGAAAATTTATCTGTTTTCATTAAAAATTGATGTATTTTGTTTCAAATTCGTCCTTTTTTTTTAATTAATTTTTATAACCAGTTCGTCTTGTTGGTTGAAAATTTGTTTCTGTTGTTCTAAAGTTAAACTCCTTTTTTATAATTTTTTTTTTTGCAGATTCATAATTTCATTAAATTTTTATCTCTTTGGTTGAAAATTTGTTGAATTTGTAAAGAATTAATTGTCTTTTAGTTGAAAGTTACATTTTTTTACTGAAAATTGAACTTTCCCATTTTTTGATGAAAATTTATCTTTTTTAGTTGAAAATTGATGTATTTTGTTTCAAATTCGTCTTTTTTTGTAAAAAATTAATTTTTTTAACCAGTTCGTCTTGTTGGTTGTAAATTTGTTTCTGTTGTTTAAAAGTTGAATTCCTTTGTTATAAATTTATTTTTTTTCGCAGATTTATAATTTTAGTTAAATTTTTATCTTTTTAGTTGAAAATTTAACTTTTCCATTTTTGGTTGAAAATTTATCTTCTCTAGTTAAAATTCATGTGTGTTTTGTTTGTTAAAAATTTTCAAAATTTGTTCAAAATTAATCTTTTTGGTGAAAAATTAATTTTCTTGTTTAAAACTTCCTCTTTTTAGTTGCCTTTTTTTTTGGTTGCAGATTCATAATTTTAGTTCAATTTTGATCTCTTTGGTTGAAAATTTGATAACTTTGTGAAAAATTAATTTTTTTTAAATTGAAAATTACATTTAATTACTGGAAATTTAACTTTTTTATTTTTAGTTGAAAATTTACCTTTTTTAGTTGAAAATTGATGTATTTTGTTTAAAATTCGTTTTGTAATTAATTTCATTTTTTCACTGAAAATTTAACTTTTTTATTTTTGGTTAAAAATTTATCTTTTTTAATTGAAAATTCATGTGTTTTATTAGAAACTAATTTTTTTTTGGTAGAAAATTTATTTTCTTGATTAAAACTTCGTATTTTTGGTAAAAAAAATTCATATTTTTAGGTAGAAAATTCCAGTATTTGGTTAAAAATATAACTATTTTGTCTATAATTCAATTATTTTGTTTAAAATTCAAACATTTGATTAAAAAGTCATCTTTTTCGTTAAAAAATCCAACTTTTCTTTCTCCTTTGTTTAATATTCGTCTACTTGGACCGACAATTCAGAATTTTTGATTTAAAATTCTTAATTTTTTTATGAAAAGTCTACTGTTTTCTAAAAAAATACAATTATTTTGTTAAAAATTTAACTTTTTTTGGTTTAAAACTCAACAATTTTGTCAAAAAGGTAACTCCTGTGTTGAAAAATCAATTATTTAAAAAATTAAACTACTCTAATAGAAAGTAATCATTTTTGTTTGAAAATTTAACTTTTTTTTTCAAATTTGTTCTTTTGGATCAATATTTCATTCTTTATGGTAAAAAAGTTATCCTATTTGTTAGTTATAAAAAAAAATGTTTCCAAATTTCAATCGAAAATTGCTTTATTCAATTCATCAAAGATTCTCTGGTGAAAATCTTACAAGATCAAAATGCTGATCTTTGAATATAATCAGGAAAAATGAAAAATCTGTCAGGGAAAAATCAGTGAAAAGTCAGGAAATTTCGAAAATATTTTCCCATTACCCGGAGGATGCATATCATGCTGCAAATCATCTAAAAGTTGTGAAGACAATCCATCCCAGCAACCCAGTGAAGCTTATAGCCAAGCATTAAGGAGTGACGAAGTGGAAACGATTCGATTAATCGGAGGTCGCATATGTGAGGATCCCTTATAGAAATGAAAATGAATTGGTGATCCCTTCGCTTCTCCGTATCCGCCTGCAATTTTCGAAGTAAACAAACATACCCCAAAATAATCCGATGGGGTAAACCAGGGTAAACGTCCAGTCAAAACCAACCCAACATCCCATTTCGTTTACGACCATCTCTTCCAAGTTCCTCTCTCTATCCTCCAGGAAAAGCTCGTTTCCTCTTTGTCTCGAGTTCATCCCCTTCTTCCGATTTAATCTTCTCCGGTGAAGTACCAACACGCGAATTCGGCAAGATTTGTCTACATCGGTACGCCCGGCCAGGGGTGGTTTCGGTGGACATATGGGAACAACATGTGGCCAGCGACGACCACTGGAAACTAGGAAGCCACCCCTACCAAAATATACAAGAGAAAAGGGCGGCAGACCACAGATTCGCCATCCACGACTAAATGCTCGCCGCAATTTGTAGCAATTTGTTAAGTAGCCAGCCAGAACATTACCTATATTGCCTCCACCTTCCCCTCCAACCCTGACCACAAAGATATACGGCTCGGGCTACCAGAGATTTATCGCTTCTCGAGCCTGGAGAGTCGCTGGGTTCTGCCCTCTGACCACCCACTTCCACTCGTACCGGATACAAATTAGGAGCTTTTATTTTATTAGCTTTTATACACAATTCCACATGACGTTTCATTAAATCGAGAGGCTAGAGGGTCATCCACAAATCAGGCAAGGTGTTTTTCTCACATTTTCAAACTACATAGACGAATTTTCAACAAAGCAGGACAAATTTCAAACAAAATGGTTGAAATCACAACCAAAGCAGATTTGTTGAACCCTTGGACCTCAATAGAGAGGCTAGGGGTCTTCCCTTATCATCATCAAAAATAGCATGTAACATACTCCACCACCTGGATCGTAATCCAATTATCCAATATCATTTGTAACATACCCTATGATCCAAAATTATTTGGTATATCATCCAAAATCATCGGGAACATAGCCCACCTTCTGTATTGATATTTACGACCTGGAACATAATCCACAATCATCTGGAACATATTATGCCATCCTAAACTATTTTGAACGTACTTCACTATGTTTATCATCATCAACAATCATCCGGACGATCAAATGATCGAGAAAAAAACGACAAACTTTCAACAAAATCGTTGAATCATTAATCACAACACATTTTTTTCAACGAAACAGTTGTGTTTTTAACAACAGCAATAACACCAAATCATCTATAACATATCCTACCGACTGGATCATAATTCAATATCATCACGAACATACCCTATAATTCTAAATTGACTGGAACATCATCCACAATCATCTCCAACATCATCTACAAAAATCTGGAACACACTGCATCTACAATCATCAGGACAATCAAATAATCGAATTACCAAACAAAATAAAGACAGTAGAATTTTAAAACAAAGACGACAAACCTTCAAGAAAACAGTTGAATCCTCAACCACAACAGATTTTTTTTAACGAAACATTTGTGTCTTAAACAACAGCAATAATACCAAATCAGCTGTAGCATACCCTCCTAAATTTATCATAATCCAATATCATCTCGAACATACCCTATTACTCAAAATTATCTGAAACATCCTCCACAATCACCTGGAACATCATTCACAATCATCTCTAACATCATTTACAACAATCTGGAACATACTGCATCATCCCAAGCTATCTGGAACATAGTTGACTAACTGGATCATCATCTACAATCATCAGGACAATAAAATAATCGAATTACAAAAAATAAAAGAAGACGAATGAATTTTTAAACAAAAATATAAACTTTCAACAAAATAGTTGAATCCTCAATCACAAAAGACTTTTTTCAACGAAACAGTTGTGTTTTTAACAATAGCAATAATATCAAATCATCTGTAACATACCGTACTACGTAGATCATAATACAATATCATCTCGAACATATCCTATAATTCAAAATTATCTGGAACATCATCTAGAATCATCTTTAACATCATCGATAATAATCTGGAATATACTGCATCATCTCAAACTATCTGGAACATATTTAACTAACTGGATCATCATCTACAATCATCAGGACAATGAAATAATTGAATCACCAGAAAGAAAAGAAGACCGATGAATTTTCAAACAAAAACAACAAACTTGCAACAAAATAGTTGAATTCTTAATCACAACAGATTTTTTTAAATGAAAGAGTTGTGTTTTTAACAAAAACAATAATACCAAATCATCTATAACATTCCTTACCAAATGTATCATAATCCAATATCATCTCGAACATACCCTATAATCGAAAATTATCTGGATCGTCATCCAAAGTCATCTGGAACATCATCCACAATCATCTCTAGCATCATGCACAACAATCTGAAATATACCCATCATGTGGATCATCATCTACAATCAGAACAATGAAATAATCGAATCATAAAAAAAAAGAAGACAGTTGAATTTTTAAACAAAAACATCAAACTTTCAACAAAATAGTTGAATCCTTAATCACGACAGACTTTTTTCAACGAAACAGTTGTGTTTTTAACAACAGCAATAATATATAATCATCTTTAACATTTCCTATCTACTCTATCATAATCCAATGTCATCTCGAACATACTCTATGATCAAAAATTATCTGGACCATCATCCACAATCATCTGGAACATCATCCAGAATTATCTCTAACATCATTCACAACAATCTGCAACATATTGATTTACAATCATCAGAACAATCGAATAATCGCATTACCAAACAAAAAAGAAGACAGTTGAATTTCAGAACAAAAACGACAAGTTTTCAACAAAATAATTAAATCCGTAATCCCAACATTTTTTTTCAACGAAACAGTTCTGTGTTTAACAACAGCAATAATACCAAATCATCTGTAACATACCCTACGATCTGGATCATAATACAATATCATCTCGAACATACCCTATAATCCAAAATTATCCGAAACATCATTCAAAATCATCTCTAACATCATCCATAATAATCTGGAACATACTGCATCATCCCAAAATATCTTGAACAAAGTCGACTAACTGGATCATCATCTACAATCAGCAGGACAATCAAATAATTGAATCACCAAAAAGAAAAGAAGACAGGTGAATTTGGAAACAAAAACGACAAACTTTCAATAAAATATTGGAATTGATGATGACCTAACCACAACAGATTTTTTTCAACGAAGCAGTTGTGTTTTTAACAACAGCAATAATACCAAATCATCTGTAACATTCCCTACCCACTGTATTATAATCCAATGTCATCTGGAACATACCCTATAATCAAAAATTATCTGGAACATCATCCACAATCATCTGGAACATTATCCACAATCATCTGGAACATTATCCACAATCATCTCTAACATCATCCACAAAAATCTGCAACATATTCATCTACAATCATCAGGACAATCAAATAGTTAAATTACCAAACAAAAATGAAGACAGTGGAATTTTGAAACAAAAACGACAAACTTTGAACAAAATAGTTGAATCTTTAATCACAACAGATTTTTTTGAACGGAACAGTTGTGTTTTTAACAACAACAAAAATATCAAATCATCTCTAATATACCCTATCAACTGGATCATAATCCAATATCATCTCGAACATACCCTATAATCCAAAATTATCTGTAAAATCATCCACAATCCTATATAACATCATCCACAACAATCACCTGAAATATAACCATTATGTAGATCATCATCAACAATCATCTGTACCATCAAGTAATCAAATTTTCAAACGAAAACGACTAACTTTTAACAAAATAGTTTAATCCTTAACCACAACAGATTCCTTTCAACGAAACAGTTGTGTTTTTAACAACAACGATAATACCAAATCATCTCTAATATACCCTACCAACTGGATCATAATCCAATATCATCTCGAACATACCCTATAATTCAGAATTAACTGGAACATCATGCACAATCATCTGGAACATCCTCCACAATCATCTGTAACATCATCCACAATCATCTCCAACATCATTCACAACAATCTGGAACATACTGCATCATCCCAAACTATCTGGAACATATTTGACTAACTGGATCATCATCCACTATCATCTGAAATATACCAATCATTTAGATCATCATCTGCAATCAGGACAATCAAATAATCGAATCATAAAGAAAAAGACAGTTGGATTTTCAAACAGAAACGACAACTTTTCAACAAAATAGTTGAATCCTTGATCACAACAGATTCTTTTCCAACGAAAGAGTTATGTTTTTAACAGCAAGAATAATACCAAATCATCTGTAATGAAACAAAAATGAAGACAGTTCAATTTTAAAACAAAAACGACAAACTTTCAACAAAATGTTTGAATCCTTAACCACAATACATTTTTTTCAAAAAAACATTTGTGTTTTTTACAACAGAAATAATACTAAATCATCTGTAACATACCCTACGAACTGGATCATAATCCAATATCATCTCGAACATACCCTATAATTCAAAATTGTCTTGAACATCATCCACAATCATGTGGAACATCATTCACAATCATCTCGAACATCATCCACGACAATCTGGAACATACTGCATCATTCTAAACTATCTGGAACATAGTTGACTAACTGGGTCAACATCCACTATAATCTGAAATATACCAATCATGTGGATCATCATCTACAATCCTCAGGACAATCAAATAATCATATTACCAGACAAAAAAGAAGACAGTTGAATTTTCAAACAGAAACGACAAAGTTTCAACAAAATAGTTGAATCCTTAATCACAATGGATTTTTGTCAATAAAACAATTGTATTTCCAACAACAACAAAACATTTCGGCCAAAGGAGAATAAATTAACCACGTGACGTTTTATTAAATCGAGAAGGTAAGGGGGTCATCCACTATCATCATCCAAAATCCTCTATAACATACCCTGCCACCTATATCATAATCCAATATCATTTGAAACATAACCAGTAATCCAAAATAAGTTGGTAATTATTCAAAATCATCTGGAACATAGCCCACAATCCTAATCATAATACGAAATCATCTGTAACATACCCCTCCATTTGGCTCATAATCCAATATCATCTCGAACATATCCTATAATCCAAAATTATCTGGATCATTCACAATTATCTGGAACGTCATCCACAATCATCACCAACATCATCCACAATAAGCTTCAACATACTGCATTATCCCAAACCATCTAGAACATAGATGTCTAACTTGATCATCATCCACTATCATCTGAAATATACCCATCATGTGGATCATCATCTACAATCATCTGGTCAATCAAATACTATTGAATCGACTATCATTATCCAAAATCATCTACAACGTACCTCATACCTGGATATCCAATATAATTTGAAACGTGTCTTATAATCTAAAACTATCTGGAACATCATCCAAAATCATCTGAAACATAGCCCACCATCTACATCATCATCTACTAATCACTATCATCCGGAACATACCACAAAATTTGGGTCATTGAACAAAATCATCTGGAAAATACCCACCATGTGGATCCTCATTTAAAATCATCTGGTCAATCAAATGATCGAATTTTCAAACAAAAAACGTAAATTTCAAGTTAATTCAGCGTTTTTTTCACGTTTCTTGTGAGTTAAATTTTCAACAAAATAGCTGAAGCTTTAACCAAATAGTTAAATTTGCAAGCCAAAAAGACGAATTTTCCTGAAGACTGGAATTTTCAACCAGAAAAGATTTTTCACCAAAAGAGATGAATTTTCAGCTCTAAAAGAAAATTTTTTTACAGAATAGTTGTAATTTAAACCTGATAGGTACATTTTCAAGTCTAAAAGACGAATTTTTTCGAAGACAGTTGAATTTTCAACCAGAAAAGATTATCTACCAAACGAGATGAATTTCAACCAAAAAATATTTTCTACTAAAAGAGATGAATTTTCAACAAAAAAGATTTTTTACCAAAATAGGACAATCTTTGACCCAAAAGACAAAGTTTTAACAAAAGAGTTAAATTTGCACTAAATGGTTACATTTTCAGCCAAAAAGATGAATTTTTTTCAAGACAATTTAATTTTCGTCCAAAAAAGGTTTTCTACAAAAAGAGATGAATTTTCAACAACACAATATTTTCTACAAAAAAGGATGAATTTTCTCCCCTAAAACAAGAGTTTTTTGACAAAATAGTTGCATTTTTAACTAAATTGTTAAATTTCCAAGTCAAAAAGACAAATTTTTTCCAAGACAGTTGAATTTTCAACAGAAAAAAAATTTCAATAGAAAAGGGTGAATTCTCTAGAAAATAGTTGAACTTTTTATCAAATAGTTATATTTTTGAGTGAAAAAAGCAAATTCTTTCAAGACAGTTGAATTTTCAACCAAAAAAGTATTTCTACCAAAAAAAGATTTTTTATCAAAATAGACAAATTTTCGACCCTAAAAGAAGATTTTTTCACAAAATAGTTGAACTTTTAACCAAATAGTTAAATTTTTAACAAAAAAAATTATTTTCATTCGAAGTAGTAGTTGAATTTTCATCTGAACAGGATAAATTTCTTACATAAAATAAAAAAGATGTTGGTTAGAAAAATTTATTTTCAATATGAAAGACAATAATTTTGACAAAAGTAGTCAAATTTTCGACTAAACGGACGAATCTTCAGAAAAATTAATTTTTATTAAAGCGGTTAAACTTTTAGAC